>VOMN01007100.1:0-42318 GCA_014899125.1 Orchestia grillus | reverse complement strand
CCAGCGAAGAAGGGAGAGATACCTTGTAATCTACACGTGGAAAACGATTCATGGATTTGAACCTGACTTCAAAAACGAGACCAAAACGAGATTTGTACCTGACTTCAAAAAAGGATGCGCACAAAGCAGCACATTCGTTTGGACAAGATGTGTGTTGTGCCGACGTTCAATGCGAGAGCAGCTGGCAGCGTTCGGACTGAACATGAATGGTCCTTCGCTACGATGGGACCCAGACTCTTCAACTCTGTACCAAAAGATCAGAGAGAATTCAATGATTCCCTGGACGTCTCCAAGAAGAAACTGAATTACTTTCTACAAACTATCCCTGATAGGCCTCCTTTGCCTCACTATCATCAAACGGCAGAAGGAAACGGTCTCATTCAACATCTCGCAGATATGTGAAGGCACACCATGCACACAAAGCAGCGGCATCCCAGTGTGACCCGGGCGTGAAGGCCTAAACATCTCCAAGGTATCCAAGGACGTACCTATAGTAGCCTCTGCCACTCGTGTTGATGGGGGTCGGCTTTATGACGAACACGATGACGCCGGTGACCACCAGCAGGTACGACAGGAAGTAGAGCGGGTGGAACTGCTGCAATGCAAAAGTCAAAGAAATTGTCAGCACTGTTTGAAATTTTATCACAAGTTCACGCAAATATCGCAGCCGCTGCAGTGTAGTCGCACATGTACGTCAGTAAGGACAAGTGGAAAAGCAGGAATCAACGAACAACGTTTGTTGAAAACTGGACAGTTGAAAACTAGACAGTAGATAAATAGAAAGTTGAGTTAAACTAGACAAGCAAAGTTTAGTTTAACACTGCTTGTTAGTCTCCCTTTAAAAAAAATTGAAACAAATCATAACTCATTATGCAGAACATTGAATTTCGCCCAAAATTACTGTAAACGTTACATGCTTTCCTTTTTTCAATTATATTCCAAAATTCAAATTCACAGACGAGAATGAAGGATCTACATGAAAAATTAAAGCGACAATAATGACACTTCTTACGGAGCCCTTCGTGTAAAGGGGCGCTGGTCGTGCTACGGCCGCTGCAGCGGCAGACTACACAGCGCTGCGAGCGGCAGCCGCTATAATTTTGGACACAAAATCGAATTAGCGACCAGGGGCCCTCGCTACATTGTGGTCACTACATCAACGTGCGTCCTGCCGATTGCCCTGACGGTGCAGCAGGTCTCGCCTATTGCCCTGACGGTACAGCAGGTCTCGCCTATTGCCCTGACGGTGCAGCAGGTCTCGCCTATTGCCCTGACGGTGCAGCAGGTCTCGCCTATTGCCCTGACGGTGCAGCAGGTCTCGCCTATTGCCCTGACGGTGCAGCAGGTCTCGCCTATTGCCCTGACGGTGCAGCAGGTCTCGCCTATTGCCCTGACGGTGCAGCAGGTCTCGCCTATTGCCCTGACGGTGCAGCAGGTCTCGCCTATTGCCCTGACGGTGCAGCAGGTCTCGCCTATCTGTGTGCGGATTCGTTGCTCAATGTTTTCATTCGAATTACACTACTCTATACTTTGGGTGATGACGGAGCTCGTAAAAACAGGAATGAATCGATGCTCGCCTATGAATGAATCGATGCTGTACTGCCGCGCCGAGGACCTGCAGCCTCAGCCTCTCACACTCGTACATCACACAGTTTCTCTGATTTCGTACACGAAGAGGTCATACTAATCATTTCTATTACATAAGTTTTCCAAAACACCTGGAACTTAGGGGGAAATTGTGTGGTTGCCAATATTCACGAAGAATTTAAGTTAGGTGGTGTCTATTTTATTTGGGAATATACAGCTTTAAAGCAAGAGTACTGAATAGATAGGTTAACGGCCCTAATAAATGAAAAACGAGATTACGTGAGTCAAGTAAATTGTGATCGGCTGGATGTCACATTTTGGATATCCGCTGATAGAATCATGTTTTACGAACTTTAATCTTCGCACCTTAAAATATTGGTACGTTAGTAGATTATTTACTACAATCAACGGCTTCTTGCATTCTTTGAAAATAGTGAGCGCTGAATATGAGCTGCTCTTTCTTGAAAATTCTCCTCAATTATTTTAGAACACTTTTTTTGAACAATTAGATATCAGGCTTACGAGTCTACGTCTCCATCAGCTTTATCATTCATAAAATGAGCAATGCAATGTTATTGAGATGATCTACCCTTTCGCACACTGGGAGGGTCATACGATGATCGTAAAGCTAGCGCGACAGAAACAATGTTTCACACCTTGAAGCCGAAGAGGGCGATGCCGGTGATGAGGATGTAAAAGTCGGCGGTGAAGAGGGCCAGGTTGAGGGCGGTGGCCGAGGTGGCCCTCAGCACGCAGGGCGTGATAACGTAAAAGAGGAACTGGGCGGCGCTGAAGCCCCCCACCAGCGCCAGCACGGGCCATGTGTCCCACCGCACCGACCCCACTTGGTGTCGCTCCAGGATGCCTCTGAACGCACAATTTTGAGTTCAAAACACCAGAAGCCAATTGTTATTGCTCCAGGATGCCTCTGAATGTTCAATTTTGAGTTCAAAACACCAGAAACCAGTTATAATTATTACTCCAGGATGCCTCTGAACACAAACCTTTGTGGTACAAAGCATTATTTCTCGCGCCTGAACGCCTCTGAACGTTTCTGGCCTCAAATCCTAAGGTAGCTAATAGCAAATAAAATACAGCCTACAGTCTTTCAAGTGCACTTCTGAGGAATAAAAGACTGACATACGAACACAATTAATATGACCGACTGAACTGTTAGTCTAGTATTTCACCCAGCTACAATACAACGTTGCAATTGTCCTCAATGTATACATGTTCTTCAAGGATAGTCGTATGAGAAATATTTGATGTTGCAGTCATCAACGCTTTCATGTCGCCATTGAATACAATTGGTATGAATACTGAACATTGCCATTTCCATTTCCATGTCTCTCGAGACAAGCATCTGCCGCCAGAACTGAAGTGGTCAGTTCTGTGGCCCGTGAACTAAATACTACAAATTCTCGACATGTTCTTGTTGCTCCTGAATATGATATGTTTCTATGTTCAGTTTTGTAGACATTATGGTGTCTTCGCTCATGAATAAACATGGTCACAGTACTTCAAACGGTGGAAAACATAATCCGCGGTTCCTCTATATTAATACACCTGATCTGTATGCTGAGTGCTATAGACAGGGCAGTCAACTTGATTGTTGCGCTAAAAAGTATAAATGTTGTCAAACAGACAAATAAACAGAAAATACTTATCTATGGCTCAAACGTGGACACTCTTTAGGATGACGAAACATGTTTAACCATCATTGATAAAGCGAATACGAGAAAATTAACCATCATTGATGAAGAGAATACGAGAGCAATTGAAAGGAATACATTTCTGAACTTTGGAATCCCCGGGATGTTACCAAAGAAGAAGAAAAAGAAGAAAAAAAGCATTGGATATGAGAGTAAGAGAGCACTCACAGTTGTGCGCCGTTGATGAGGGAGCCAAAGAGCCCCATCATGCCCAGGAACTCGACGCTGTCGTAGGTCTTGATGACGTACTCCTGCGCTACGTTGCTCAGGCCGTACAGGGTCGCCCCGCCCAGGCACAGCATGTCGCCCAGGAAGCGCTCCGATGCTGCACAAAAAATGCCTCGATCCCTGGCTCTATCTACAATTTTGTATGCGGAAGTGTAAATGAATAGCACCAAATGGTTATCACCTTTATTGAAAATAAATTTATGTGCTGAAATTGGCTACAAATATCTGACACAATGACATAGCCATACCAACGTTTGTTGGCTGATGGGAAAGTGAGGTACTAAAAGCGGTTGCGTTGAGCTTGTGGTATCTGTCACCTTCCCTTAACTGGTGATCAATAAACCACATTTTCCTTCACAAAATCGGCTCTCCGTGCGAAATATTTTTTTCCAAGGACACACTCACGGCTTGCTTTCCTAATATATGGGGGAGTGATGCATGATCAGTAATTAGCAGCGTGGAGGAAATACGATCGAATTCTTGCGCTGGGTAAAGCCAAATTAGGTTGACAAACGCTGTGGAATTAGACTATGACGTGTCCACTCCTACTGGAGCTGGCCTTCTTTGCACTTCTTAATGCTCTATTAGAAATAAAAATTGTAATCATAACAAGCGCGTCAGCAAGTGATCAGATCTTGAAGGGATCGGAGGTGTTTTGCGAGCTGTAGGTTTTAGTGCTAGTATCGCTTTCGCGCCGCCTGAGTTACTCTCCATGTAGGTCAAAAGACGCTTCTGAAAATGCTTTGTCTGCTTTGACTTTTTGTCTGCTTTTTACCTCCGACACAGGCCTATTCAACAATTTATTTTATTGAAAATTGAGTCTCTTCACGCCACAGTTTGTAAATTCAATGTTCTAAATAATTGATGAAAAGTAGGTATAATAATGATTGATTTCGAAACATCATCACCTTGGTGTCCCCTCTCATTGAAGCGTGAAGCCTTAAGGATGCTTAGGAAGAGAAATAAGATGAAAAAAGAAGAAAAAAAACTCAAAACTCAAACTCACATAAATTTTAGAATCAAGGGTGAGGGTATTTCATTTTCACCAGTAATAACTAATTCAATTTCGAACATGTAGCCAGTTAAAGAATATTTACGAAAGCCAAAGTTTACTTACACGTACCGGTTTGCGCACAAATGAGGTTCATTCTGAGTTAATTACTCCAAGAACCACAGAATTGGAGCGAGAGTCAAAAGTAGCCTCAACGAATCTTAAGGAACATTAATCGATCTTCAAATACCAATGTGTGAGAGCATATACATATATATATACAGATATAATTATATATACAAATGTACATATATGTATATAAATATATCTATCTATAGAGCGACAGCGGCACAAAATATCTTAGTTTTTCTAACGCTGCTTTTCGACGTTCCCAATTAACAGGCGGCACAGCGACCGTTGGCCAGAGGGTATTTTGGCTGTTAAGAAAAAGTTGCTCGCACTTGCTAATAACGATACTTACAGGCAAAAAATTGCTTAACGCAAGCACTTGTCTCATGGTGGGAAGAAAAATTACAAATTTCATTCCAGAGTCGCCACATGCTCTTCATGCTGACGTTTCTCCTTGCCAGGAACTTCCGATACAGTCGCAATGGCAATGGTCTGAATTCCTGGAAATGGCTACTGATGACGAGAACACTGCCATATTCGTGAATCTTTGCTCCTAATTCAGTATAGGCTAGGGACACTTGCGAATTATGTTCGAAATGCAAATTTTATTATTTACATTTTAGGTGAACGATTTAAAATGAAATACCCTCGGTCTTATATTTTCTTTATTAAACTCCCGTGGAAAATAGGAGCAATTTCAATTTTTATTAGCAACAGCCAATCGCCCGTAGTTTCAACATATTTTCTTCACCCAAACTAACGCATTGCCAAGTCCCCATGGTATTTCGCTGTATTGAAATGCTGCTATACCGACTAGTGTTTCGGAGAGCTGTATCACCGATACGAGTCATGTTCTATTTCAATTCCAGTCTCCCTGGACTATCATGAGTTCGCACGATGAGACCCAGCGGCTGCTACGTGCGTTCAGTACGTGCATGCATTCGTTCGCCTCGATTCTTGTTCTTTTGTTCGCACTAAAGATAAAATTGTTCCATTCATAACCAGAAAATAAAATTATGTTATGCACCTGAAAACCAAGATATAAGATACAAAATCATGTACGAAACTTTAATATTTGAGACATTCGCAAACATCACCCAAGTACTACATCATCTCTGTTGACAGGAAGTTTTTAAATTTCTGAGATATCAAGATCTGAGATATTTTTAATTTTAAATCTAAAAACTTCTAGAATACGTCAGCAATTCAGTTTAGAGTGAACTGTGTCTGAAAATACCATTCTGTTTAAAATTATATTCGTTTATAAAATCAAAAATTCGTCACGTCTGACGTCTTGTGTTACTTAGACTCTTAGAGTACCCATCGTTAGACTAAATCGCCTTAAAAAATCTTCTCAGCACAACGAGGTCATAACAGTCGGAAGAAGAGCTGATGCAGCGGAAATTCTCTACAAATTGTTATGACGGTCGATAATACATCAGCGACAGCCCCAAAGCCCATTCTAATCGATGACAAAATCTCAAAAACACTGGTACTGCCAACAGCGACATCTGCACACGCGGAGCAACAGCTCGGTTGGCCTTCTGCCAGTTGCTGAGGGAAATTACGGTGTAAAACTTCCTCGACTTTACTTTTAAACTGATTCTTGAGCAACACGAAAATGGACTGATCATCCACGCAAGTTAATGAAGTAGCTGAAACTTTGTTGAAATTACGATAAAAAACTTTCAAATTCAATCACAGCATGAGTACAGTTTGACTAGCTTTTCCAAGTCTTACATTTGACTGAATGTTTTCTGTATTTCTATACCATTGAGGTACAGGTATAATACGCTCCTGAGAACTTCAGAAATGCGTCAGGCTATCGGCAAAGTTAACCACACTCGCCTCATTCGTCCGTGCCGAGAAGAGGAGTGAAATGCATGTAAATGATGAATTAAGCAAAAATAAAATAATTAAAATGGGAGAACTGTCTTTACTTGGAATTTAAAGTAATGTAATCTCGAAACACATTGTCGAAAAGAAGTGTGAAGACTGGAGCGTAAAGATTTATGAGGGCATAAGAACCAATGTGAAGAGAAATATCTTGTAAAAATGAGGTTCTTTACGAGTTCATCTTATATCACTGCTGTGTTCGCGAGCACTCGAGTGAACATTCAACAGCGCGTATTCTGCATTTTCATGATTCAGATCGTAAATGTTTTGTAATACACAATTTTTAAACTTTAGGTGTTTTTAATTCTTCAGTATATTTTGTCCCAAGACTAGAGCTCCACATATAACCCGACCATAAAGACCAAGTTCAGCTAAAGTAGCTGATGGCTGAGACCTGCTCGGTGCCAAAGAGCCAAGGAAATTTAAAGGCAAAGAATTCACCTTGCCATTCTTGTTTCCCTTGTAAAGCCTGTCGGCCTGCATGTGTTTTTTTGCGTTCGATAAATTACAAGTAAGGCTTACCATGCACCTAAATTAATTCTATTTCATCATAGCTTATTCCTCAAAGACCCTGGCTATGATGGGCGCGTCCTCTCTACGTCAGACATCATCCTGGTCCGGACTCGCTTTCATTTTGGACGCCAGATTAGTCCGCTAATAGAGGCGCTCAATACGGCCTGCGGAAACCGGCGGCTCAAGGTTGTAACTTTGTCATCTTTGGAGGCTGATTTTTTTCTCGTCTACTTGGACATTTTTTTTAGGTTTAGAAGGTGTCTGCTCCTGAAGAGCTAATTCGGCTTCCAGCTCAAGCGTCGGCAGCTGACGTTCAGAGGTCGAGAAGAGCCATGTAATGGCGGCCTCCAATGTACAATAAAAATCACTTATTAAGGTCGGTGCAACAACGTGCTGCTCCTTGTATCTCTTCACACTCCGTGCTACAGGATCCTTGGGAGCAAAAGACTTTGTATTCGTATCTCGGATCCTTCTCGTTAGACAAAACTTGGTCATTCTTGAATTATGAACTGACTTTTCCCAGATCATATCTTCTGTAGAGCGTGAATCGTAGTATGCAGAGCAATTGAATTTCTCAGGCATTATTTAAGGACTACATTCCCTTTTTTAGTTCGAAATTAAAATTAATCAAGTGTGAATGAAAAAAAATCAATTTCAAATCGAAATAAACTCATTTAAAATTAGAGTAATCCAATTTCAAATTAAATAAATAATTTCAAATTAAAATTGATCAACTTCAAATGACATTAATGAATTTCAAGTTAAAAGAAATTCATTTGATATCAAATAAGTAAATTTCAAACTTATATAAGTCACATTCAAATTAAGCATCTCATTGTTACAAAGCGATGGGACTTACCATAGTTTTTCTTAACTAAAATACTGTTATGCCATATTTTATTAAAGATTTGGCGTCTTGTAGATTACATCAATTTACAACACGATATTCATTATCCTATTTACGACACTGCCACATACCAGCGCCGCTTGCAGTAATGTTCTCTACGGTCGCACGGGAAAATTGTAACAACTAAATATTGTACGTATATTTCTTGAAATATTGAACTTTAAGGTCTTTTTTTCAGGGTGATTTGAGCAACTTCTTCTGAGATGAGTTTAATTTTCCATTGAAAACGAATTGTGTATTACAGTTCAAAAGCTGTGGAAAAGTGAAACTTGTCTCAGAAGCTTTTCAAATCATCCTTAGAAAAATATTTACATCTAACTACACGACGGCTATTTCCAATTGCGGGGATTAAACTGACTATCATCATGGAAATACTTTTTACACTTTTATGATATCTAACTGAGATTACCAAGTGTCATGGAGGGTGTTTTGAGGCATGGAACTGAGGAAGTTCATTTTGCGGTCCAAGTGCTGCATTTGACTCATGTTGATTGTCCTAATTGTTTTGAATATTTTATGCAAAATACTTTATGTCTTATCCTGTGAATTGAAAAATCCGGTCCAGTGTCCTAGGTGTCAACAATTCTCTACAGTCAATTTTTATGCACGAATTGCTATTTCATATATTCTAGAGGTTTAAAACTGCACAAAATATATTACCAAGCATTTCAGTGACTAATTCTACAGCCGTTGTTCACGGTTCATTAGGATAGAACAAGTGTTGCCTATATTATCCATAAGAGATTTCAAAAAAGAGTCAAGAAAGCTGTAGACTCGCTTACGACATAGTTAAAAGTACTTTTTCCTCATGGAACATAGATGCCTTTTCAATGACTGAAATAGTAAAGTGAAAAACGAGAAAAGCCATGTGACATAACTATGAAATATGTTATTGTTAACGTTATATTTATGCTGATGCACAAAACTTTAGCGACTTCTTTGTCGTCGTGTTTTATCCGTGTACACATATATACTCAGGCAAAATGTAACTCCTGACTGCCCTAAGCCTCCTTTATCCCTGCTGGCAGTCCACTGAGCCCTTAGAAGAATGAAAATGGAGAACATCATGTATAGCTCACATTGGTTAATTTGATGGAACTGAGGATTTTAATATCTAGCACGTCGATTAGAGATATATACAGATCACCATCCCTAACAGTGAAGTCCTTCACCGCTACGGACAGGACCACAACGTTACAAGATGACTTCTGCAAGTTACCGAGACTGTCAGCCTTGCCGTCCTCGACGTTGGCCCAGACGAGGCAGCCCACCCCCAGCAGACACAGCCCCACGCCCAGCACGTGCACGAGCTTGTAGCGCACCTTCAGGAAGAGCCACGACAGCGCCAGCACCACCGGCACCACGAAGCAGTCCAGCAGCTGGGCACACGATGTACATTTCACGGATTGTATTCTCAATACTGCCACCTTGGGAGACGGCGCTCGCGTCAGAGGGAAGCAACAGGAACTGAGGTGGCCAAGTGATACCACACTAGTTTAGCAACTAAATTATATTAAATATGTCTTGGGTTGCTTTGGAAGCTAATATCTAAGTCGAAGGTAAGAAAAGGAGAAATGCACTGTTTCGAATATGTTTGAGAGTTAGTAGAACATCAAATGATTTTTGTGTGTCATACGGCTAGCAGTAATTCACGTGGCACGTGGCTTTCTAGGTATAGTAAATGAGGATGAATGTATGGGTTGTATTGGGAAGAAAGAGTCTCTAATTTTGCAAGATATGAGGTGAGGATGAGGGGGAGAGCTGGGTGGGCGCTGGAGTGTACACAGTACCGCGTGAGCTCTCATAGGCGCTCGAGAAAGGCACGACCGTGTGGATGCACAGATACAATCGTGGGGCCCGTGTGTTGTGATAGTCCGTGGCAGACAAGCCCTCAGCAGCTTACACCAGTTGTGGAGCACAGAAAAAATAGGCCCATTGATGGTCGACTATCAGTCTTTCCTCCGCACAAATGGTTATTAATTCAATTAAAATTACATCATAAACAGCTTTGCATTTGAAGTTGTAGTATCTACTCTAAAGTTAAAGACGATAAAAATTCTCCGAATTTTGAACAGAAACAGTGTTACACAATCATACTGCACAGTTCGGTTCCTTTCAGGTACTACGCGATGCAATTCTCGCTCTAGAATTATCGTTGATTAAGGTAAAGTATTTTACTTTAATCAGGTGCATTTCGCTAGGCACATTTATTTCACACCAATAGAGCTAAGGGTTGCAGCTACAAATCTGTTCTACAAAGTTTACTCGAATAGGGAGAAGTTCCAGTCGAGACCCCGCAGGGGACGAGCTCAAGGAGTCTGTGAACGCGAAAACTCTGCTTCATTTATTTAGGCAGCTGACGGAGCACAGTTCCAAGAAGACAGTGGTCAAAAGAAGGAGCAAGGTATGGGGGACTACTGTACAAATATATACGTACAGCAAAAAATGAAAATTTAGCTTAAGCTTTCCCAATTTTCATCATAAAAGTTCGTAGAGATCAAAGGCCTGCTGTGAAGCGACACACAAAAAACATTTCCGGCACACTGAAACTTCTCCGTCCCAAATTTCCGGCACACTGAGCAAACTTTCATTTTACTCTTCATTAGAGACTAGGACATACCTACTCTCAATAAGTATTATTATTATCAACGATATCGTGCGTAGAAGTGGCCAGTTATATGCATTATCCAGGAGATTAAAACGAGGCAGCTCTCTTCAATACGTTTACGCTTGGACTCCATACGTGTTTCTAAGTTAATTATCATGAAAAGAACTTTACACTTTTCTGCCAGATGAACTTGCAATGTCATTACGTGCACTATTGATGCCTGATTATTTCAGAGTTATGCTGTGCACAATAACGCTTGTTCTCTGATGCTTGAAATTGAGATATTTGGTCGAACACAAACTTTTATTGCTTATGATATCAGTGTAGTTACATCCAACAGTTCTTGGTGGGTATTGAGATAACAGCGTGCCTGACAAAGTCTCTGAACAATCTCAGTTTAGATAGTGAAGCTTAGATCTACACGCACTGCAGCGCAGTGATGGCATTAGCGTCTAGTTAAGTGAGTGTGGGCGCACGATGGGAACCAGCGACTTGCCTGGACTGAAGTTACTGAAGTGTACTGATAGGCCCTCAGGACGAGGTAATTGGCCTCGACATCAATGGCCGCCAGGATGAAGTATTTGTAGCCTCTGGCTTTGACCACGCTGAGCAGCGACCTCTCACCCGTTCTGCACGCCAGCCACGTGGTGTAGACCAGGCACAGCAGGGCGTAGTTGATGAAGCCCACCGCTGCAATTACAAACACGCGACACTTCAGAAATTAGAATCACCAATCATCGTGCATCCTCACACACACACAGCTCTGGAATGCTACATGAAGAAGCGGTCACAAACGCTGACAATATTTCAGGTATTCGACCAATGTGGTGGAGTTCAAGGAAGCGGGAACGTCGCGATGGACTTCTTGGAAATTTAGAGACGAAGATGTGAGCTTCATTTGAACCTACACATTAGCGGCGCACACATATGAGGGGAAACCTGTACATGAGCAGCCCACGCAACAATGCAAACATGAGTCAAACTTCTGGCTTTCAGCAAGGGTAGTACGACCGCTAACGACCTCAAAGGCTTTTGTTGATTAATGCAGGCTTACCAAAACCAGTGTGGGGCTCGCAGGACAACGAAGGTACTGCCTTGTCCAAGAGTTCAGCACTCATGTGGACACAATTCAATTTTCAAGGCCTAAACACCGGGGCACATCGATTGATGACTTCATTTGCTGAACTTTTTCTAGTGTTTAAATTGGAAAAAATTAAATGACGTGGGTGTTTCGAACAGATTGGAAGACTTACTCATGCAATCTTGGGAATATCACTCTAAGTTCATGAATACAATAAGTGCATACTACCTGTTGAATCCTTCAGCTATCTTAGACACTTATCTCAAAGGCTTAGGTATAGTTAAGTTTCATGTTTAGCATTACTCAAGAATCTATTTTGAATATTTTGTGTAATATATAGAAGGACAAGGAGAGTAAAATGAAAAACATTCTGTTCAAGACGTCTCGGGTCTGTGCCCATCATCAGCTGAAAAGAAAGAAAAAAAATCTGGAATAAGAGATACATCGCATAAAGAATGAATTTTTTCAGTACAAAAACTTTAAAATGCAAAAACAAGATAGAGTAAAACTAAAAATTGTCATTGCTTAAGAACAGCCAATGGATACGAACGTGTCTGATTGCTGAGAAAGATTCAATTTTGCAATAAAGAATGATTCTATTATTCTAAGATCTACGTCATCGGATGCACATCTAACAATTGTAGACTGACTAGATTCTGGCATCATATCTCAAGATCCTTCGTGGTCCCGCACGTCTGAGTGTACCTCATTGGTTAGGTGGGAACCAGCTCTCAGGTTTAATCTCTCGTGCTCAGCGACTCGTGATGTTAGGTCATGTCCACTCAGCGCGATGCACGCTGATGCACAACTGGATAATTGAACTAGCTCATCTTTATAGTTGGAAAATACTAAAAATTTCATTCATTTTCGAGCTGCTATGTCTTAATCTCCTGGATAATCTATAGAACTGGTTACTTCTATACACAAGAGGGTTGATGAGAATAATAATTCTTAAGAGAAGGCATGTGAAATTTAACAGTGGAATAATATATTGCAAGCAGTTTCAATAAATCTGTCCGTAGTTTCCCAGAATATGGGCCAAAGTATGGTGAAGTGACGTATATGCTAACAGTATTGGAAGTTGCAAGATGTGGAGCCGTAGGAATAATTTGATTGTCCAAATTTTTCACAATTTTTGCATCAAAATCCAGTCATTTTTTATTTTCTGAAGGTTGTCATGAACTGGAGACTTTCAGAGAACCAGCTGTTTTGGTAGGTGGAGAACCAGCTATTTTGGTAGGTGGGAGAACCAGCTGTTTTGGTAGGTGGAAGAACCAGCTATTTTGGTAGGTGGGAGAACCAGCTGTTTTGGTAGGTGGGAGAACCAGCTGTTTTGGTAGGTGGGAGAACCACCTGTTTTGGAAGGTTTGAGAACCAGCTGTTTTGGTCGGTGAGAGACGGAGCAGAAGCAGAATTGGCTCCTAATTAATGGGCAAAGGTTTTCGTCACCCATGAAATGTCGATACGTGTCTCAACGTTCTCCTTTTATTATTTTTCATCTCCTGCTCGTTCGATAAACAATTTCAAACGTCATCGTCGCTGTTGTCCAACTTGCATTCAACAATGACACCAGAACTATGCCTGTTGTTAGCGTCCTTAAGACTCGACTGTGATTACAAATGACATGAAGTCATTGGGGCTCCACCGCGGATTGGCGCCCTTTGACCCTCAGAGCTCGCTGCCAGCCGAGGGTGCTGGCAAGACTGCCTCCCGACGGACGCGGCTCGGAGGGTCCTGGAGTAGGCGCTACAGACCTTCAGTCGGGAGGTCGGGCAAATAATTGCAATTTTTCCTTCAATTCCTGAGCACCATACAGGTGGGCCAAAAACGTTTCCTTTTTCAAATACTTATGACTCCGTAACTAATCGCTGTAGAAATTTCTATATAATTTCATTTTTACAGCCATTCAACGTACTTTTCGCAGGTTAAACCGTTATACATTTATAGGGATAGTTCACGAACAGATGAACGATAAGTGAGAGTCATTTTTTTCACCCTTGCGAGACGGCATTTCTAAATGCATTATACAGTTGGACATGCGGTAGAATGAATTATACAGTTGGATTACCTCAATAATAATGTTTATAAAACGCCTCCACACGACATTGAAGAATTGCGTTATTGCATCATTCAAAACGTTAATGAACTTGGAAACCATACAGGAACTATTAAAAAATCATTGCTAATGAGAGTCCGATGTCTAAAATGCCTCGAAAACAACTGTGGATATTGGTTATGAAGGAAACAGTATGTTCTTGCGTTTAAGTAAAAAGTAAAAATTTTGGTTTTAAAAGTCTATTATATTCATTTTTCTTTTTTTATACTTCACATTTACTAATTTTATTAATCAAAAACATAGATCGTGTCTTATGAATTGCCCTCGCGCAATGGCGAAAAAGACTCTTACTTGTCGTTTATCTGTTCGTGAACTATTCCTATAAATGCAAAATTGTTTAATCTGATGAAAGTAAATTGAATGGCAGCGAAAAGGAATTTCTATAAAAGTTTCTGCGGCAATTAGTTACGGAGTTATAAGTATTTGAAAAAAAGGAACCTTATTTGGTTCACGCTATATATATCAATATATGTATATATATGCTCTCACGTAACGTAACTAAAATTTAATACATGTGATCATGGTTAAATTCTTATAAAATAATAATGTGTAAAAAACTTGATCCCTGAATCCCTGCTTGCGTAATTATCTTAATGGTGATATAATAAACTCCTCGTACGAAGGATAGGCCATGCAGACTATTTCTCTACATTGATGTTACTCGATCAAAGAACTCGTTTGGGACGAATTTATAAGTTCTTAGCCAGAAAATAACGAGAATTGTATCAATAGTTATAGCTATATTTTTCTTTTTGATTCAGGTTGCCTTCTAGAGTGTTATGAATTTCCGGGGTGTTGGGGCGATCGCTACTCCTCACGGGGGAAGCTTCCAGAAGACGGATCCCTCAACAGACGTCAGCGACTGCGCGTCAACTCACTGCCATGGGGTAAATTTGTGAGCAAATTTTGGGGTCAAGCAATGTTATGAACGCTCTTAACCTGAGGTGAAGTTTTCAAGAGAATAGGAATTTTACAGCGTAGCGCGGAGGTAACTGTCGTTGTCACTGAATTTCCTACATCATTATAATTCTTTTTATAAGCAAGTGTCATAGAGAAGAAAAATAGGAGGCTTATTGTGTCATAAATAACGTCTAATGCGAGAGTGTTGGCGGGAATTTCTGATGTGGCAGTAGATTATTCTCAGCAGTAATCTAAAGAGCTTCGAGTCGAGGGCCGGAAGAGAGAACAGGTAAATCCACGTCTGGACATAGCGATGTATGGGTGAGAGGGGGGGGGGAGAAAGGGTGGACAGAAGTAATTGAACACTTGAGATTTCATTTTTTATTAAGTATCTACAGAGCGAAAATTCATAGAAATCACATAAAATAAACGTTTTATAACGTACAGGGAAAACATGAAGCAAGATTTCTCCTTCACCATTTTACCAGTATATGGTCTAATTTATACACAAAACACACATGGTACAAGAAGAGTATTCAACCAAAACAGTTTCCTAGGCTTCATTTTGAGTTGCAAAAACTTTTTTGGTGACTTCTGCTCGAACAAAGTTCGCAAATGATGAAATTAAGTGCTCATGAGCTTGTGGCATAAGAGCCAATTCTGCATGCATATTTTCTTCAGTTTTTCGAGATTCATCGGACTTTTCTGGTTAACTTTTTCTTCTTCAGTGTCCCCAAAGATTTTCGATAGGATTTGGGCCCGGGGCTTGCCTTGGCCATGGGAGGACATCGATTTTGGTCTTCATGAGGCATTCGGATGTTAATTACACCCTGTGTTGAGGTGGGTTGAGGTCATTATCTTGCCGGAACGTCCATTTATGTTTTTGGAATAAACGCTTCGCACTTGGAATGAGACTCTCCATTATTTGACGCTACCTGGCCCCATCCCATCAGTGATATGAAGTGCACCAACCGCAAACCAATATTCTGCCCCCCTGTGCTTCATATTTGGGACGATGTTAGCCTCTCATAGGCCGTTCCTTGTATCCTTCGTACATGGGGAGCGGAGTTACGACCAAACCATTCAATCGTGATTTCATCAGACCAGAAAACAATTTTCTAAAATGCAAGATTTTTCTCTCCACGTGTTCATTTGTAAAAGCTTAGATGACTTGCACTGTACGGGAGTTTTACGTCGTGTGATGCATTTGATCCCGATATTTTGAAGTTCTTTACTGATGGTTCTTTAACTCATCTATGTTCCTGAGAATTCCAGATCAGTTTTTAACTCTTTACGAGTCATCCTTAGCTTATTTTTAATTTTCCTCATTAGAAGTCGACAAGACCAAAGCTCAGTCTCCCGTGGAACACCTGACCTTGGTGAGGCAACAGTTGAGCCATCGTTCCTAAACTTATGAATAGCTGAACCAACGGTGGAGTATGACACATTAATCTCAAATCGTTCGCGTAGAAATCTCTCTATACGATATTTCTTTATACTGGGGCTGAACTATTTGCTTCCATAGATATTCAGACACTTCTATGACTTTCGGCATGACTTCTTTTATAAGGTGACTTTATGCTACGAGGGCTCGTCAGTGGCTAACCCTCTAATTCCATGCTGAACTATGTTGATTTTTGCTCTTGAAATGTCTATAATATGCTACAAGTGATTCAGATACGATGTAACAGAAAAATACCATAATTATCGTGTGTACATAAGTTGGTTCCCAGAAGTATTTGAATACCTTTATCACGGCCATATGTGGTTTTTATGTATATGAAGCCGTTTCCTTATAAAGTTAGAGGCTTTGTTTTATAATTTCGTATTATCAACTAGAATTTGTGTTCTGTCCAAGGCTGAAGTATGTTTGCCTGTTGGAAGTTTGATAAAAAATGGATTTGAAGTGAGTAATTACTGTGGGCTAATGAAGGTCTAATTAATTGTCATGAAATATAAAATTTCGTTTTAAAATTATCTGTACTTATATAAAATAACAAGTTTTCAAAATGAAGGGACGAGAATCTTTCCATGCGGGTCTTTAAGATTCGTGCCCACACTTTTGTTTGGACCTGAGCGATTTTTTCAAGACTCGATATTAAGTTTGAGTTTCGTTGGTCATTGGAGTTATGATGGAAACAGGCAGCTTTACAATAATTTTTACGGTGCATAAACAATAATATTTTTGAGCTGCTGTTCAGTGGTCCTCCGTCTCCATCTCTACAACTTCTGTACTACACAAATGTCCCATCCATGCTGTGACGCAACACAAATGTCCCATCCATGCTGTGACGTCGCATGCTGTGACGTAGCACAAATGCCCCATCCATTAGCATCCTCTTGTGTAGCTGTGACGCATTCACGAGGCTCAAATTGTGAAGGCCAACGGCTCGTTTCTAAAATTGTTCCCGAGATTTAGAAGCCGCCAATTGTCGATTTGATCGTATACAACCTCGAATAAAGGTATTTTTTTCCAAACTGAATTCGCATTTCCACGATTATTCTTATGATCATTTTCATCAAGTTGAAAGGTTAGAAAGGAAAGCTCACTCCTCGAATCACTTCACTCTTAACTTCGTGCAGGAAATGCATCGCGATGGAAGCGCTCCCGCCAGCAGGGCCGTCCACGCCTCAGTCCTGAAGGCGCGCGGCGGCTGCAGGGCGCCGGGACACCGAGCCCGAAGTCGACATACGAGCTCTCCAATTTACTCGAGCCGGCTGGATATTAATTAAGATTGAATTAGTCTTTGCCTCTACACGCTAACAAGGTCTTCCAAATGGGAGAACGAGGCCTGTCGTTTTTTACAGAATTCTGTTCTTTTTTCATTAACTTCATTTATGATAGAGCAGGGTGTGAAGGTTTTTTTCCTGTTTGCAGAATTCTGTTTTTTTTTCAGTAACTTTATTTTGTGATAGAGCAGGGTGTGAAGGTTGTTTTTCCTGTATGAACGTACCTGGAGTCTCGTGGGCCCTCTCATCCATTTATCTCTTTTTGGAAACGGTGAAAATTGATAAACAATGAAAGACTGGTTTATTCCTAAATATAATTTCCTCGTATTCCTCTATTTACATCGAAATTTTATCTTTTTCATTCTGCTGCTCAGGAAAAACGGGGTGGCCTATCTTCAACTAATACGAAAGGTGTAGAGCACTCGATCCCCGCAGATAGAGTGCTAGATTGGTTTCGGCGAACAACCGCTATATCCTCTTATTTGCTACATATAAACCCTTTATTTTCTTCCTATGAACCGAATATTTTTTGTGTTATTTGAGGTTTGTCGAGTTGATCTCGGGGGGACTATGCGAGGAACGTCTGTACGCGAGTTAGTCCCTCGATCCCACCGACGACGGTGCTGTGCGAGCGAGGTATTGCAACATAGGCAAGTCCTGCTCCTCAACACAATCATATTACTTCGGAAGTGAACGAATGAGACGTTCTCATTCTTCTTTGGACTATTTTCATTTTGCTTAAAGGGGAAATGAGGTCTTATTTAGTCTTCTTGGTACAAACAATTCATACTTATTCTATTTTCATCACTTTGTTGTCACAAGGGTTTTGACAGTAGGCACTTATTCTCTGAAAACCGACCCCGTTCATTTTTCACAGAAGTGAACACATTCACCACCTCCGCTTCTGCTACTTCTTGACACCGATTTTGTCTGTTTACAGAAGCGACGTCAAATGCTCTTAGCAGTCTAAGAGCTCTCAGTAAATCCGGCAATCAACTTTGAAGCAGTTCGGTGGGTCTTCACGCCTCCCAAAAGAGCCGTAAATAAATAAAATCTTCGGATTTCTCAGACCTGCGCTCTTCCCGAACTCGAGCAATTCAAGAGCTGCTCCCTGCCTTGACCAGCAGCCCTCGGCCGCAGGGCCGTCTAATCTTTTCCAGGCGACAAAAAGCTCCATTCGGTTGAGAATGGCATGATTTCACGAATTTTTCTTTCTAAAATGGGAATTTATGTTTAGTTCTAAATAGATGTCCTTTATCTTACTGAAAAATGACGGGCGAGTAAAAATTAATGAGGAATGTGCCATTTTAACTCTCAAATGAAAAAATATCTGTAAAAATTGCCAGGATGCTGAGGTTGAGATATGGCAGAAGTCAGAGAGCGTGTCTGTAGCTGCCAAGATCTAGCGTAGCGAGAAGGCATCTGGTCCAGGAGTTGTTCGAGCCTTCGAATTGTTTCTCAGATTATGAGCTTAACGCACTGCTAATGCGTTCTTAACTGATCAACTCTAAAACTTTTTCCACTTATTATAAGCAAGCAATTAATATTGCAGACAGTGAATGGTTTCATTTTGTTAGTTTCATCTTACTGTGTTAATGGGATGCAATTTATGAATCGTAACTTATTAACAGTTAGGGTCAAAAGCTTTTCACACGAGTGCTGAGGCATATTTATTTTTGCATGTAAATTTCAAATCCGTTTTTCTGTGTAGCTTTGTGACTGAGCGGATTAGTTGCACGTCTAGAACTTCTCCCCACAAGAATTCTGAGCTACCTTCACACACAGCCCTAGTTCGCGCGCTGAATAACGCATGGGACCTGAGACCAAGTTCTCTTTAGAATACATATACGATTGATAAATGCGCACACTTAAACAGGTGACAAACTCGTGAGTTCGACTCACTGAGTTTCTCCGTCGCACAGTTTGGGAAACTGTGACTCAGTTGGAGCAGCTGCCCGCTGCGTTGGCACGAGAGCTGCTCTACGCGCTTCATTTTGGCAGAGGCGCTCGGGAAAGATTGGCTGCGCCTCACGCCGGCCTACATGAGGATGAGCGACGAGCCTATCGCAATTTTCACTCAGTTCCTTTTCTCGCTCGGTCCTCCATCTAAGCTTGAAATCTCGGGGCGGCAACCTTTGGGAAAAATGATCAAAAGTTTCTTAGACGAACCAGCTTTTGAAAAAAGAATTGTTGTGCACGCATCCAATGTTTTTTGTGGAGCAAAAATTCTGTCGCTCACATAAGGCAGTCATTTTGGGACGAGTTTTAATAAATTTCTCGATCAAAGGGCGTTAGAGCTTTGAAGGTGCAACCCTGTTGGCAATTTTGGCTGAGGTCTCGACGGAAACAAACACCGTAGAAGCGACTCCTAATTGCTTGGGGACTGCCAACACAGAATTATTTTTTGCATTTCACTTTTAACTTCGCTTTGATCTTGAAAGGTAGCAACTAACTAGAATATTTATGAAATAGAGCTGCTCATTGCTACACTGAGAGCGACCATTCAACGAAAGCAACAATAATCTTTTAAACTTCTTATATTTTTTCAGATATGTGAAGTCCTCTCGATATCCTGTTCCTCAATTTGACAGGTTGATTTCATCTACCGTGCGCACTCGGGCATCAATCCGAAAAATACGAATATTCTCTCCGTCTCAATTTTATTGCGCCTAAAGATTACCAGGATTGCAACACAAATTCAAAGTCAAGAATTATAGCATTTTCAAGACAGATAAATTACCCATTAAAATATTATCAAGTTTTAAACTACAGAATTTGATAGTGGGGCCTCGAACCGCCACAGAGAGAATCCCAGTCGTACGTTTGCATATCTCATCCGAATTTCTTTGAAATGTTCTCTAATAACTCTGAGCAAGGGCCTCTTCAAGAATATTTGCTTCAGTGAAGCAGACAGCTTTATTTGACCGTAACGACGTAAGTATTTTTCTTTTACGACATCCAAGAGAAGAGCTCCAAGCCGATCATCATTTTATGCCTTAGTATTGAACATCGCATCGGCTGAAAATATTTCCAAAGCCAGCAGTTGGATAGGCAAAATTCGACGCTCAAAAAAGGGCTTAGAGATTCCCGTGAGCAAAGTCAAGGGTCGACGGAAATGGTTCAAATTATACTGATGGAGAGCCCTGGTATTATTCTGTACACAGCGCATCCAAGGTATGTAACTCAGAAATAAAAACAGAGATACGTGAATTATGAGCCCGAATGAGCTGGAGCCCGCACCGCAGTCAACAAAAAAGGAGTCGACGATCGAAGCTGTTCAACTTACTTGTAGTATTTTGCCTGTCTCTGATGCCCATGAAAATTTCATTGTTACACGATATCAAACACAATTCTGATACTCTCTTCTATTATCGGTGACAGACTCTCCTTCCAAGGAATACACAAAGCTTGAATGTGCTATGTCATTCCAATGTTTTAAAGAGCCCATCTTTCAAATTTCAAGCACAGGCTTCCAGTCCAGTTGATACGACGTATACATACACCATAAAATTCAATCTTTCATAAGGTCAGCCATGATTCGCAAATCTTACTTCTTTTTCTGATTGATTAGTACTTTTAATCACATTATTTTGACTTAATTTGAGGCATTTTCAGGTGATCTGAGGAGTTCATTCCTTTTGAGCGAATAATGCCGTCGCCAGGCCGAGGGGTGCCCCAGGGAGCACAGGCCTCGCGCTGCCGGCGTGCGGGAACGCGAGCTGCGGTCAGCGCTGATGGGAGGCTCTCTCAGTCCCTTCTGACACGAGACCAACTGTACGCTGTACATCTGCATCAGTTTATTTGCATACTATGGGTCAGATTCTTAGTGTTTTAAAAACTCATGCAATAACAATCTATCAGTTGAACCCCCCCTAGGCTATGGAATATTTTAACTATAGAATACTGTACATGAAAGGTCAACAGCACGCAAAAGCACCCATGGTGGCAGGTATGCTAAGAAATACAGCAAAGTTAGATTCAGTGAGAAATACAAGGATTCCTGGCTTCATCACGTGCCCCCTTCTCAAATAATATAAATTAATTTTCTTAGGCAAATATTGAAAATCAAGACGAGAGAAAGTGAAAATTTAGTATTTAAATCTGAATAATTTTATCCGTATTGAAACTTAGAGCAACGATGCAATCGTATGAACCTTCCCATGAGAATCGTCAGTCAGGCACAATCTCAACGATTTTGTACAATTTTCTTATACATTTTCCAAGTTTTTTCTCATACCTGGTATTGTTTTTTTTGATAAAATGAACTCCTATCCGTTATAGCGCCTTATTGTATTTTCCACTAAAGTAAATTTGACTTTCGGATTCTATGAGATCGTGCTTCACGTTGCTAACACTACTAGGTATTAGCTAAGTTCTAACGCTACTACAAGATCATTCCTCGTGTTGCCAACACTGCAAGGTGTTAGCTAAGTGCTAACACTAGTTCGAGATCATGCGTCGTGTTGCTAATACTACTAGATATTTGGTGTTGCTAAATTTTGCGACTCGTTAATATATTTATGTCTCACAGCCCAATGTCTAGGTCATATAATGCATTAGATATAGTTTGGAATCTCGTACGTCTAATTACATTTCGAATGGGTTGAACGTACACTCTTGCGAAAATTTGTGATACAGTTTTGTTTATTTTTTTCTTCGGTAAAACAGTAATTAGCGATGAATATTTTTCATTTAATACATTTCGAGTAATAAAATTTTTAAGTTTCATTCTGTTTCTGTATTTAACGTTATGACCGATACTTGCTAGTTTACTTGCTTGTTATACTGCATATAATCACTCATTGTTATATTTTAAAACGATAACAAGGAATTATACTTTAACGAATGCAGTCTAAAATACTACGCTCGTTTATCTTACATCAATTTTGTATCAGCGAGACAATGTCAAAGAAGGTAAACAGACGCCAGCAGACTCTCCGCAAGACATCAGAGGCTGAGCAGACGCATGCAGCCACGTCGGTGGCACGAATTTCACTTGATCAAGCAGCAGCTCGCGGTGATTGAAAAGCACTTTGGGCTCCGTAATCGATACCCCGCCTGAGGAGGGGGCCTTCAGGAGTGGTCAGGCACTTGCGGGGCCTGGCATTGTGCTCACCACAAAGGTGGACCACATTAGGCACTCGTCTCGTCCAGCGACATGTTTGTCTCATGGTGCCCTCAGCTCATATTGATCTGCTCACTTTGAGTTCACCGGTCGCTCTTTTCGAACTTCAATGACATTTCCTACGATCATTGTTCTAGAAGTAAGTATAATTCATGATAATTCACACATTTTGTATCACTTACTATTCGAAGTTTCGAACTAGGCTGTATAAATTAGAAAGAAAGACAACTGGACGAAGGAGGACTTTCAGTTTTTTTGCATTGCCCATCCACTTTCAAAATTGTTCAACTCTGGATCTCAATTATTGACCGAAGGGGACTGCCGCCATTGCAGCCTGGCTTAGAGTACTCGAATGAGTGCAGGTATACAACACTGGAGCGACCGGAGCAGGCAGGCGTGCCGAGACGGGCTCGTGGGTGCCCCGCACAGATGGTCCACACCTCGCTGCCGCGCCCGTCTTGGGTTCGAGGACCGTCTTGGCTGAGAGAGTTTACAGCTTTCACGAGTCGAGAGCAGGGATCACGTCAAGGTTCAGGGAGTGCATATTGTAATTTACTATTGATACTTCAATATTTTCGATAAAAAAAGGATCATATCAATATTAGCCCATGGGCAGATGGGATTGGAGACGCTGTCAGGTAGGGTGTTATAACACTTTTAAAAATTCAAGTCTTTTTCTTCTGCTTAAGATCTGAAAGGAATAAACATCTGTGACGTCCTTCGCGAAGGGGGTGGTAGTTTCAAGTATAATTATGCAAGAACCATTTGAAGATATTGCAATTTACATTGCAATTTCTTAATTAGAATAACTGTAGTGCGATAGCGAATGCTGTCGGGTCCCAGCTCCCTTGCCGCCATGCATGGCTGAGGGCAGCGGCAGCAGGGCGTCCATTGAGTGGACAAGCGAGACTCTTGACTACGCGTAATTTTAGCTAGCAAGGCATCAGGCCTTTAGATCCTAAAGCTCCAACTCCGCACAGAATTACTGCGCAGACCTAAATCTGCGGATGATGGCTGCAACTCGATCCAGCACGGATTTCCCAACTCGATCCAGCACGGATTTCCCAACTCGATCCAACACGGATTTCCCAACTCGATCCAACACGGAGTTCCCAACTCGATCCAGCACGGATTTCCTAACTCGATCCAGCACGGATTTCAAAACTTGATCCATCTTAATCATCCATCATCAATTTTGTCAAAATATGTTCAGAAAGCACTGACTGAGTGTCAAAAATAAATTGTTTCACGTAAATTACTAAATGCAGTTTTTGATTCAGTTGTTTTTGAAAGACTAGATTTATATTTAATTTTTTTTTACAAAAATTAATGTATTTTTAGTAACCCACAATATTATCATTGTTATTTACCAGAATTAGTCGATGACAGAATTGGAGGCAGAGTTATGGGATGCCGTGGCAGGGCTGCGAGATCTGTTCATGCAGCTAAGGCTAAAAAATTGATAGAGTAAACGGTCGTACTTTCGAGTTCGTCAAAATTAATGAGCATACAAATAATTTTGACCCTTTGATAACATTTCGTTTATTCTAACTTTTCATACATTCTCGTTTAGTAGATAAATATGGGATTTTAATTTTTTTGACCCTTATTTCACGCTAAAAATTATGGAAAACATACCGTCGGTCAATAAAAACAACTAATTTTGGAAAAAAAATCATTTTTCTTCTAATAGGGTTAGTAATCACTCTAAAATATTCACATGGAAAATGGCCTAGACGTATTATTATGGAATGCACACAATATATTTGCTCCATCACATATCGCTCGCTTTCTGAAAACTATATTAGCCAAATTGAAATGGGCAATTAGCGTTGATCACACTGCCGAGAGCTGCTGGGCTTCTTCGATTGTAGGAATAATGAAAAAACTTCGTCAGAATTTTGGGACTGACTGGAGCTGTTGATAATGTCAAATCAACTCTACAGGCCAATACTCAGCATCGCCAAGCCAATACACAACTCTACAGGCCAATACTCATCATCGCCAGGCCAATACTCAACTCTACAGGCCAATACACAACTCTACAGGCCAATACTCATCATCGCCAGGCCAATACACAACTCTGCAGGCCAATACTCAGCATCGGTAATGTTTGAAACAGATATACAATTCTCGATGGTGAAGCACGCTGCTCAAGGGACGGCAGAACAACGTAAGGCATGTGAACTGAGAGCGCCAGGGCACAGAGGGCCGTGTTATTGATCAACATGGGATGTGGTCGGCAGCGGGACGTTGGCATGATTAGTCAGGAGCCGGCCAGAGACGTGCCAGAGACGTGCTGAGGGACGGACTGGACTGTCCCTATATCACGTCCTGCTGCCTGTGGTGCTCAGGGTGCTCAGTGATCTGCAAGTATCCGCCCAGATCTATGCACCCTGATCTACAGGTATCTGCCCAGATCTATGCACCCTGATCTACAGGTATCCGCCAGATGACTGACATGCTTCCAATCGAAGTACGTATCTACGCACCAAGAGTGGAGTTTGGAATGAAACTGCAGTAATTGGTTGTTAAAAAAAGATGTAAATGTAATGGAGATAATATAATATTTATTGTTGGTCAGATCTGTTTTATGTTTATTTCTGACAGTCTTAGTGTTCATTTTCAATAAGTGAATGATGGCCAATAGCATATTTTTGAAATTCTGCTTAGGGCAAACGATACTTTTTTAGAAAATTTAGTTATTGCTTCTCTGTATCCGTACTATAGATAGGGCTATTGAACAGTAGGGGAACACAAAATTCGAATCAACTTATCCTACTCCTCGTTTCATTCGATAATTATTTCCAATTTAAAGATATGAATATCAGAGGTGGGCATTTAGCAAATTAGGTCCGCAAATCACAAATGTGCAAATTTTACGGACTGACGAAATCTTTCTCGATTTGAGAAATTATAAAATTTGTGGACTTGCATTTGTGGATAGATCTTGTCATGAAGTTTGCAAATCCGCAAATTCGCCGACCAATGGAGAATTTGCGAATTTGCGGGCTACAAAAATAGTTTATTCCCGTTTGATGACAGAGCCCAAAGCAGCCGCCGAACTAATTAGCAGTTGGCTCCTCAAAAACGCGCCAGAATTAGTCGATATCACCCATTCAGTCCACAGTGCACGATCTCCAGCTCTGCCTTAACAAATCATTTCAGTTTATACTGAAAACAAGATTATCACTGAAATGTATAGTGACTTTATAATCACCCTGTACATATTTGTATAGTGACTTTATAATCACCCTGTACATATTTTAAGCTGTTTGGAAGGCACAGAGAACGTTAAAAATCGTTGAGATTTTACAAGAGATTCCGTCTTTTTTAACAAACTGCTAGTAAAACATCATATGTTGATATTTGAGATCGGTTTATTTTTTGGGAATCGAACCTCAAATATAAAAATAAATACAATTCAGGCGCTGAAAAATATTTACCTGACATTCAGATTCGCCAGGTTCCGTAAAATCACATTAGGGAAAATCATCTGCCAGCAAATCACGAAATAGAAAACGCAACAAAAAATACATTGGAACAACATCGGATTAATCTATACTTCTAAAAATGAGCGACAAAAAACTACGTTAGTAAATTCGACCATTTAAGAGCATGGACAAGCAGTTCACGCCAACGAGGCATGTAAGATACAGGAGGGCTGCGGTCAAGTTAGAGTGCAAGGTTGGGCTGTTTTTGGGCATATACCAAGATTTCAAAATTTTCAGATCTACTGAGTTATTGGCCGAGTCTATGATTGGGAGGTGATCAAATTTAAAAGGAGGGCTCTGGGATTGCAGTGAGGAGGATTTTGTGGCGGTCTGTTGGTTGTGCGGCTGTCGCCTCAATGCTCAGAAAAACGGACCCAGGCCTGTCTATAGTTGGGGGGCCATTAGGCGAGCCGCTCTAAGCTACACAAGTAAATTTGTAAATAATGTTTGAGCACATATCAAAGGGTAAGGAGTCCTTGTATTCAAAAAAGTTTTTTAATTTTAAAAGCTTTTTCTAGTCACTATCTAGGTTCTATCATAGTTGAAACTATTTTTCTAGTCATCATCCCCAAAGACATTTTAAATTCTGTATTTACTCACGTTGCTAAATAAACAAGGCACTTTCCTTTTTGTACAACGTATTTTGCAAGGTACACAACAAATGTTGCTGGTTGCATAATTCATTTTTTAGTGTGCAGTTGCAAAATATATCATATTTTTGAGAACGCAGTTACAAAACACATGTTGCCAGTTGCATAATAAATTTTGTTGTATGCAGCTACAAAATGTATTTTTCAGTTCTCAGTTACAGAACACGTGTAGCTAGTTGCATTAATCTGTCACTTGTCACATAACGCACGCTAGTTACAGTACATAACACAGGCTCCAAGCTGCACAACACGGCGAGCAGAGCGGCCTCTGGACGCAGGGTCCGATATTTGGAGACCAAAGCGAGGAGCAGCATCCGAAAACTTGGAAAAGTTGATGTTTGTGCGGGGAGTCCTCCGCATTTTGAGGGTAGAGAGGAATGCGGAGGAGCGGCACGACCCCAGCAGAGGACTAGCTCCAGCATTGACGATTTGATCAGTCTGATATTTATAAGGAAATTTAATTTAGTGTCTCTTTTGAATTCAGTTGTTTAAAATCACTTGATGTCTATTCATAAACGTTTCCCGATCTGCCGACTTGAATATGCGGACTAACAAAAAATTTGCTGGTACCCGCCACTGATGAATATGCTACGTTACTAAATAAATTTGGTAAACAGTTTGAGGCAGAATATTGCTTTGAAATTACAGTAGTTTTATCAAAAACATTCATGCTAGACTTCTGACTCACAAAATTGTTTGTACGATTTATTCTAAGGTTGCTGGGTGGCCAGTGGAACGAGACAAAAATTGGAAAACACCGTCTGAGGGAGGGGGACTTAAATATCAATAGTCTCCTACTTTCAGAAATGCCGAACATTCCTTCAGATTACTCGATTGAGACCTCACTGAAGATTGTACGAGGAGCAACTGGAATGCTTTCTTGGCCCCGCGGGCAAATGCATGAGTCTAAAAATTTTTCCTAGACGAAGAATAATGTTCATAAAGTCAGAATGCCTGCCGCACCTAAAGAATATAAAGCACACGCAGGAATTCGAGTTACTCGTTTCCTCACGGAAATGAGACACTCTCGACGCAGCCTTCAGGTGCGGGGCCTGCACTGCGCAGTGCAGACTGCGCAGTGCAGACTGCACGGGTCACCGTGTTGAGAAACTCCAGCGTGGACCTGGGATTGTAATACGACTCTCATGCTGCTTGTTAGTTCAAGCTTAATTTAGTGAGTCGTGGAGTTCAGTGACTGAATCTCAATTGGTGAGTTAATAATTAATTGAGCTTTTTCTGTCAATAGTTTTGCCCTCACACCCGTAAGCAGCTCAGGTGTATTTGAGGATGTCAACATAATATTTACCCTATGAGCGCAAAACAAATCCTTCCCGTATTTTAGCATGACTTCTTGAGCTCCTCACGCCTCATCTTCGACCTCTTTGCAGGACCTCGAGCTCTGTGTGACAATCTCCTCCTGTTGCGCCCCGGACTGAGAGGCTTCAACATCTTCAACAAAATCTGTAGATTCAATGATTGTGCCGATCATAGTTTGTTTACATTAGGTGTGGTGTGCTTACAGGAGTTTTTGGAAGCTTTATAAAAAATGTCAATCAAGAAACTTAAAGAGAAAACACATCATTTTCCATTGAAATTCGAATTATGTTTCAATGAATGAGAGATTGCTTCTTATTACAGCCTCAGCAATGCAGGCAAGAACATAACTTACCTGGGCATAAGTATGCAATTCCTGTGGGTCGCTGACGGTGGCACTGTTGGGTGGAATACCTGCATCACCCAATACCTATACCCCCTGACACAACACAGTGCACAATACCTATACCCCTTGACACAACACCGAGCACAATACCTATACCCCCTGACACAACACGGTGCACAATACCTATACCCCCTGACACAACACAGTGCACAATACCTATAGCCCCTGACATAACACATAGCACCATGCTGCAGAGCCCAGTACCTGCGGGCAGCTGGCGGTGGTAGTTGTTGTTGAGCAGATGGCAGCAGGCGGCCGTCACGCAGATGAGGAGGGAGGCGATCTGCCCCAGCAGCAGTGCCCGCCATATAGACCTGCCAGCCCAGAGTTGGTGCATTAAAACTCCAAGATAGAGTCAAAGTTCGAGGTCAAGTGCAGCTGAAAGCTCCACAAATGTAAAGTCATATACAGTGTTATCTATATGAGTATGTTTGGAAAGTTCCCCCTCACTTGGAACGGGTCCGTTCACTGCAAGGTAAACGGCATATTGAATTAATGTATGCAGGAATGTTGATGTGTGTTTTTTAGGCTTGTGATCTTCTTGTTGTAGAGTAGGAGGGTATATGCACGGAACAGACTTTATTTGTATAGTTTGTTAGTACATTATGAAAGTTCAAATAACCATTTTCCGGTCGTAGAGTTTTGAGGATTTTTCAATTGTTTTCTCTTGGTAAGCTATATTGAGATTCGTTTTAACTGTCCCGTTTCTTTTATAAGCCTCTTCTGTATCATTGATGCCCATGAGTCATTAAAATGAATCTTATTTTAGGAAGTTTTTGATGACTTTTCAATTGAATTCAAGTCGAGGCATTTACCATGTCGTCGTTGTACAGTAATTTAGTTCTGCTTGAACTACCTCATTCGACTGGTAGTAATGCGTCATGCTTCAAAACATTTCAGGTAAAGAGAGATGAGTGATGGAGGGGAGGGCAAAGTCTCTCTCCGAGTTTGAGCACCTCCACACAAACAAACAAAATTTCTTTTTCTCTTCTACAATGCCTTCTCAGGCTATTGAGTTTATGGCTTATCCATGGAGTAAATATTTCAGGCACCCGTTCAATAAAATACCTTTGCCCACTGATGCTATTCTATGTAGTCTTCGAGGGGAAGACGTTATTTTCGGGATATAAACAGAGATTTTCCTAGTGGTACAGGAAGTTGATCAAGGTCTTAACCGTTTTAGTTTGGCCACATCTGTAGAAGAAATTATACTTTATATACGTTCCAAAGACGTGCAAGTGCTAAGTTTAACTGCGCATCTGAGGGTGTGCTCTGAGACTGAGTTGGCTTCCTCTGATGGCGAAGCTCCACGTCCTTTCAGCGCAGTTCATTGCTGACGGTTCTCCCTGCGACCAAAGTTCCTGCTGTCTGTAGGTCTTCTTGAATCGCCTTACGAGTCGAGATGGGGTTGCGCTAATCTTCCTAAGTATTTGCCAAGAAGCTCTGCAGGAAGATATTCCGAGGAGACTCTGAAGTCAGTTGACGCCACCTCCTTGCTCTTCAAAATGAAGGAGCCAGGGGCGCTGAAAACAACTTCTGGCGCCTCGGAGGTCCTTTGGTTCCTTGTCCTGTGATGGAGGACGTGAGGACCGCATGGTCTGGTCAGTCAGCGAGTGCCTTCGTCTCGCCATGAGTAAGTGCGCAATTATTGCGTATGAATCAACTCCGTAACAGCAGTTTAACTTGTCATTAGCTCTTGTTGACAGTAAAAATGCGATTATTAAGGTATCCTCATCAAATTTAAATCAAATATGCTCAAAATGTCAATGTATCACACAGTTTTCCAAGAAAAGGCCTAGCATTAATTGTTTGTAAAATAAACTAATTTCAAAATCGATTTCCTTTATTTTGCGTCACACTGTAGCAAGTAAAACCTATCAAGCTGTTGGTAAAAAAAAAAATTCAACCTATTTCTAGATAGCGTATCAAAGCAACTGTTCTCTAACTAAAAACTGACCCACGTACAGATGGGTAAAATATAAATGCTTAAAATCTTTTTGTGGTCTCATAAAAGTTACCGGATAAGGGCCTAGAAAAAACACTTATAGATGCAGCCGAGTGCAGAAACCGTTCCAAGAAGCAAGAACATTATGAGGTGAACACGACTTCCCGAGAGTTGCTGCTGTAAACAAAACAAGGAAATAGGCAACAAAAATGACCGTATAAGTATCGAGAACTATATTCATCAATGAATCTGAATTATAAATTTCCTAAGCGAGAGCGAGAAAATCGGAGTGTTATCTTATCAGTTATCTACCATACATTAGTTTTAGGTGTTTACATTTTTAATTACAGTGAAACATTGTTGAAGACAAAAATGGATCGAAAGCAACGATGATTCATGATTCCATTGGCGAATTATCGATAGCCCCAATGCCCAAATTTGCGTGCATCCAAACATAGAATGGGATTCATATCTCCCATACCACTAAGGCAATACTAAATCTTGATTTCTTCGTATTTAACATTTTCCATCGGTCTCCTGCCGAAATTACAAAAGCAACTCGGCGACAATTCCTGTCTGAGCAGGCCTCTCGATCGCTGATGGGAGGCGGCCTATCAGCGCCGGTGGAGAGCTCTGCAAACTCAGGCCTAATGCGATGATTGGCTCTCGCTTCAGGGCTCCCTGGTCATCCAAACTGTTCACGCGAAGCAACAATACCAGGGAGGAATTGAGCGGGATGAACATGAGGATAGCAAGATATCAACTTGAAACGAGGGAAAGAGAGGCTGATGGTTAGAATACTAGGTAATTGTTCGTCAATGGAGGCAAAAATAACCTTTATTAATTCCAACACGTTTTACCGTTGGGTTTTAATTGCCTTACAACTGCTGGTGTGGTAGGGGATGTGAGGAATGTGTGGTTTAAACTTCCTTTTCCAAGGGAAGTACTCCGAAGTCACGTGAAAATGCCTCCCTGAGCCGAGTATCGAACCCAGATCCTTTCGGTTACAAGACCACCACGCTACCATTATGCCACGAAGCCCATCTGTAACTAGCAACAAAAAAATTTAGTGAATGTCAAGTGTGGTGACGTGTGGCAGCACGCTTCTTGCACCTCATTTCAAGAATCCTTTTAACTATTTTTGCGTTTGGATGATTTCATGCCATGAATCTAGGACATGATTTAGACGGTCGAGCTCATGGAATATCAGGGCTGATGATCGAGGGCCGTGGTGGCCTTGTGAAGGCTTATTTTTGCTCACTTGCTTATCTGCGGCCCGCAGTCGGCCAAGCTCGACCCATAAATCCCTCACTTGCTCAGACCGCTAGGCTTTCAGAGAGGCAGCTGAGGGTCTCACGACCACAGCGAGACGAGCCCGCCAAGGATGCTTTTAGGCTAATCACAGCATTATGAGCACCGAACTGACGACTGTCGTCGCTCCCAAACCTGCAGCAGTTTCATCTCCCCTCCCTTGACTCAAGTTTTCCATAAAAGGGCCAAGAATTAGGAAAAAAATATTGTGTACACGGAGAGACTGACTTGCTGGAGTGCTCACGGGAAGTGGGCCCATAATTCAAGTTTGTCATCTGAATAGGCAACCATTTCATGTTGTATAAAAGTCATTTGGTTGAGGGGCCTGCCGGTCGTCCTTACAGCCAGCGACTCCTACCCAGAAGCAGGCACAACTGCTGCTAGTTGCAGGCGGCCGTTCATTCATAGGTTCAGGGCGATAGTTCATTTTTGCGTCGCGCTCCCAGCATCAAGGAAATGTGGCCACCGCTTCCAACGCATACAGAGCAAGACAGCTAATTCGTAAGAACAGCGAGCATTTTTTAATGTAATGGAATTTCAAAAGGAAGCGGTTTACCAACTTGCAAATTTGAAACAGCGTCAGTCAGACTTGCAGATTCACGGTTATGAAATATCTATGGTAATGAATAAATAGTTGCGTAACCCATTAGAGAGGTGTACTGTATGTAGCGTTTTAATGCGAGTGTGATTGACTTGAATATTCAATTATTTATGTTAGAATGGAGGTATAGTTTGCACGTCGTTCGTCGCAACAAAGGAATGGTAAAGTTTGGGTAAAGTCGTACACATTATTCCTTCGACGCTTCAGCCTGGGTGCTCTCCTGCAGTAATTGGTTCCGAAAATTAACCTTCGCTCTCACTCTTGCTATGAGTTTCCATGAGAAACGTGGTAATATTTTCCATTTTAAATTTGATTTTACCTACATTCATTACTTACAATCATTCAATTCTTTCTATATTCATCAGTTACAAACTGATGTTGATGAAAAAAATGAGACTCATCAAGATGATTCAGTATTTTTCTGGAGTGGGTCCCTCTCTGTGTACTGCTGCTGGAGTGGGTCCCTCTCTGTGTACTGCTGCTGGAGTGGGTCCTTCCCTGTGTACTGCTGCTGGAGTGGGTCCCTTTCTGTGTACTGCTGCTGGAGTGGGTCCCTTTCTACACCTGAGATCGGAGAGAACATTTCAACGGATTTGGCCCCCTCTACACTCGACTGCTGCAAGAAATATTTCAATAGAGGGAGCCGCTTCCTATACCGGGCTGCCTATGAAGCATACATAACTAAGATGGAAATTTATGGGGCGAGTTTTGGAGCGGTGAGTTTCCTTGGGGAAGTTGTTCCGTTATTTGCGGCGATGCTTCATAAGAAAAACTAAAGCTACCATTTCCGGGTAAGTTGCAGGGTTCAACTTTACGGGAGTTCATTTATTTCAAGAATTTATGTTAGAACCGACGAGCAAACTGTGTCAGCGACATCAATTGCCCGCGGTGGGAGGCACAAGGCAGCGACCTCGCTGCATGGACTGCTGCATGAATATTGCGCGTGTACCAGGTGAGCGGTACAATATCTGCCATATTTCATCTGCCTGCTTTGAATTTTAGTCTTTCAGACTCACCACCAAATTTTGATGTCTGTGAGGGTTGTAGTTCTTAAAAATTAATTGCAACAATTTTTTTCTTTGAAGATCAATGAAGTTGAACTTTCACACAGCTCTGGAAGATGTGGCCCGGAAAGGAAAACCTAGAGCACATCAGAGCATCAGTTGTTGAAAAGACAATACGACGAACATGGAGGCTCGTCATGGAGTGTGAGGGAGAGGAGGACGGACAGGTGCGGACATCAGCATCCTTTAGCTCAAGCGGACCTGCCCTTGCATCAGGAGTTGCTGCTTGCCTTTATGTACACGGGAAATATTTAACGAAATCTCGACTGGATGAGTCAGAACTTCACGTTAGCTGTCCAGCGAATAAAGGAATGCTCAAGGTAGACCGGAATACGCCTCCACAGAAGTTGCCTGACAAGAAAGACACTTTCTACCGAAGCTCGTAAAAACAAGGAGTTAACAAATGGCTAACATTGCTGGCTTACTCCCGTGTAACCACAGAGCTGCCAGTCCTGCAGACGAAGGATAAAGTGTGGCGTTGAACGAAATTCAAGTTATTTAAATTTTTCATAGGAATATAAGTAAAGTTCTACCAGAAAAACTCCAACCCTATGTAAAATTTGGCAAGTTTGTTGTCTCGTGGACAAAAAAACACGTTTAACCTTCTTTGAAAGCGTTAAAATTATTCAGGAGTCATAATTGCTATGGTTGTATTGCAGGTTTGTACCGAGGACTAATTATAAGCTCAAAATTCGAAAATCGAATCCCGACAAAATGGAGCGCCTCCTCACACACCACCTGGCGGTTCCATATAGTGTCAGCAATATTCGAACTCGATGGAGCGTTTCGAATTTTCAAGACTCGAAGCGTTTCTGACATCAAAGGAATGAATTTTATAATTTGATGCATTTTAGGGAGTTGAAGTTTCTCTCGTTTGTGTGAAGATTTGACGAGCAGAAATAAATGTTTTTTCTCACAAATGGAACAATATTAGGTTTTGCGAAATGAAATTATCTCAAGATTTTTGCCTTTTAATTTTGCTATAGAAAGGTATTTAAGTTACCATGATAGTTTATAAGTCCGTATTTGGAAAGCTAAAATTTATGTTGTAAATTTGTGTCTACCAATTTATTTAGAAATTTTCGGTAAATATACATTATTTAAATCGTATATCACGGCCAAACGTACATTTCATTTCAATTTCTTCTCCCTTGCAAGTCTGCCGCTTGTAAGCCTATAAATTCAGACAGCGTTCTATGGAATGCTGTAAATTTCTACTTGAAATTAGGTATCTTAGATAAAATACTGGAATTAACAGAGTATAAAATTCAAAATTCAGAAGTTTTGGAGTTATACATCAAGGAAGGATATTTCCGGAAGAGAATAACAAAGAACTGAATTTAGGATAATTCAAAAACGTCGTGGATAAAACAGTTATAAAATTTCACGTAGAAATTAGTCTAAGAATCAGCAGCAATACACAGACAATAACTCCCTTATACTGTAAAATGAATTGTTTAAATATAGAGCTCAATTGCAATAGTTTATACTTTTAACGCATGCAGAGGAAAACCAGCAGCTTTCATTATTTATTTTTAAATGTGCCATCGGCCTTTTGCACGCGGCAGCTTTAACTTTTTTGAAGACGAGTAATTAAATATAAAAAATAAGAGCAAATTTGCACTTAGATTCCTACAAATGCATTGTTTAAAAGAGGCATGGATGGACATCACCGATGTCAACATTGAAGAGGGAAGTTCACCATTAAAATTAGTATTTTTGAGTTTTGACTAATAACTATAAAATTGCAAAAAAATAAAAAAACGAGAATGACGTTATTTTGTTAAGAAAGACCATTTGCTCACGATGAAATTCAGAGGGAGAGTTGCAGACTTGTATCTCGTTAAAAAGCACACTTTTCTTTCACGAGTGCGTCCATTATTATTATTACTTCAAAGAAAGTAAATAAGAAGAGCTACATTGGTTCTTTAAATCAGAAAAGCAAGGCCTTAACTAAACTTGGCATGGGACACTCAAATTATTTACGTAGTACTGCAAGTAATTTATTATTTTGAACAAAATCCATGTTAGTTTCATCCTCACTATATTAACTGATGAATTTTTGAGGTTGTAATTCTCGAAAGACTCATGAGTTTGTTCATCACTAATAACGGTCGAAGGTTCGAAACTGACATGGGATCTAGTAAGCATAATTTCATTTTTTTTTGTTGGGTGTAAAATATTCTGCGCTATGTTATTCGTTCCCACCTTCGCACGTTGCCTACGTTTTGTCTGTGGCTTTCTGACATGCTGGTCGTTCATCTTTTCGAGACAGGTACTTTATTCCAGCAAAATAACCTCTCGAGTTCACGAGTACGGCTACAGAGTCTCTCCCTCCAGCTGCCCGGCTACAGTGTCTCTCCCTCCAGCTGCCCGGTTACAATTTCTAACGTACAATAATGGAAAAACTCCTTTCGTTATTTCAATGACCTCGCTGTAAGATGTAGTTTCCTCATTGTTTCGGTAAAAGCTTTTTTCCGGTGAAAACGCATCGTTATACTCAGTGTCAAATTATATCAACATGCTTGATGCATAACCAGCTAATTATGTTTTTCCAGTTAGGTGACGCGACATTTCTTAAACACCTGAACACGGTTTCTTAACCAGGCTAGAGAGTCGTTGTTTCTCGTCAGAACTGTGAAACTGCGCTGGCATCAGGCGCACAGATCCACTTCTTGAATGGCCGCATCATCTCTGCCTGCGAAGCCCCGTTATGTCCCCTAGCAGTTTCTAAAACGAAAAATTTGCTATCCCTGTGATGCTCGTCAGCACAAGCTTTTAATGAGTATGCAAATGAGGTCTGGTTCACGCACCAAGGCTCATTGCGAAATACTGCCTGTGTGTCGGAACATGAGCCCGCCGAGGAGACGGCTGGCAGGCCCCTCGCTCCCCAGCGGGGCCACGTCGCGGCGCTGCAGCGTCTCTTCCAGGAGCTCGAGTGCGGGTAGAGCTCCTGCGGCCGCGGTAATTGGAGGCCGCCGCCGGCAACGTCGGGACTCGTCTTCTTAATTGAAACTCCTCATGCATGCATAACTGCCACAGGTTTGCCAGACGATTCCTCTTCAAGATATTAATTTCCTAATTAATTCTTGGTCTGTGGATCAACTAGCCTTTATGAGCATTTTTTATTTTATTTCAAACTTCATTTCATTCTGCTTGTTACCAGAATATTTTTCTGGATCACCTCATTGGATGCATCACAATGTCAATAGCCTTTTTATTTGAAAACAGAAAAAAGAGCATAACGTAAATAAGTTTTCTATCCAAATGTCAATGGTGACGTCATTTCATCCTCCCTCGACGCTCGTTCATGCGAGACGAGTCCGCTCGCGCCTCCAGAGCTGCACGTCCTCGTCAGACTCGTGTCCAAATACCCGCCAGTGAAGCAGAGTTATTGTTCCATAGGTAGCATACAATTTCTGAGGCGGATTTTCTCTATGGAATTTTGATACTGACAAACTATTGAGATCATTTAGGAGATCTTTATTCATTACGAGTAAGGGTTTCTTTTCTTTTAGCAAAATACAGAATACTTGGAAATGTTCAAAATGCGTTAGCTTAGAGCACAAATTTTGACTTAAGATACAGTATGCACAGAACTGCCTCCCACATTCTAAACATTTAGGGAATTTTTTTTGAAAATACATTTCAAGATCATTTATATAGGAGGGTACTGTTTTTATTCATTTAGCTTAAAAAAACTCCTATATACAAGGTCTCTATTCGTTAAACACTGCTGTAGACAAATTCTTAAATTTTCAATCACTCGACGAGTCATCCCGGGCTATATTTCTACAAGCTTTTGATGAATCGCATCCTTTCATCTTTCAATTGAACCCAAACGACGCTTTGAAGATGATCGATGACTCTTATATCAGACAATGCGGCGGCAGGAGCATGCGCACGAACTGCACGTAAGGGAAGCTGCTCGTAAAGGAAGCTGCACGTAAAGGAAGCTGCACGTAAAGGAAACTGCACAGCACAACGTTACGCAACTTGAACACTCTTTGAAGTTCGAGCTCTCTGAAGAATTCCAGGAGACTCTCTTCTAAGCGCTGAATGATTGGCTACAAAATATGTGCCTCATAGCATTATTGGGTTTCTAGCCAGAAAAATCAACTCCTTACCTATGTAGGAATGGGTTAGGTAAGCTCCTTGTGTTACAATTAAAGATTCATTATTCTTCAAGAAATGTTTTTAGAGCAAATACACGGTGTGTAAAACTTCAAACCTATTGGTAGATGAAACGATCTGGAAAATTATTAGTCATTACTTACGTAGAGGCATCACTGACACGTGCATACAGCGCATAGTTTAATGCTTAAAATGCGAGTATTTTTGCAGTACTCTTTATAATATTTGACCCAGAAAATATTTCATAAATAAAAAATATTCTTCAAGCTAAATAGCTTTATTTTTTAATGTTTAAATTCAGATATTAGTTAAAGCCTTGTTCAATCGAGCTTATTTTCCAATGTTCTTATGTAATATTCTGTACTTCTGTTATATCACGGATTGAGTTTATAGGTATTGGAGAACAATCGAAATAATATGAATTCCATATTAATTATGATACAAATATAATTAATTACATGAATCAACTAACTAAACCTCATTTACATGATCATCCCCGCATGTGAGAAGTTGTGTAACCGACTTGTGGGGAAGACTTGACGCAGTTCCAGAATATGGAAATAAGACTGCGCTGGTCAGTGGCGCCGTGCGTGTTGAGAGGAGGTTAGAAGGCGGCCCCGGCAGCTGGGGCCGCCGTCCACAGCCATGCCCGGCGCGAACCTAATCTCCCTCGAAATTGACTTGCTCGATTTGTCTCTGAGATATTGCACACTTGATGCTTCAGAAGCGCTTTCGTTTCATCGCAGAATTTGCTTCTTAGAATTTAGTGCAAAGGGACGTTGTAACTTTTGTGAATTGTAGAAGTTGGTGCAAATTTAGGTGATGTGCTGGCGATATGAAGATAGGCATTTTTTCCTCCTTTTTCAGATAACGGTGGCCAGTTTCCCTGATAATGTTTCCAGGCTTCAACTCAAGTGTTTTTTAGGAGCGACTGTTTATGCGCTCTTCACTCGGAACATATTAGTTATTTCTCGAGAATTAGGAATAGTACCTCGGTAATCCTTAGTAGCTATTTAGCTAGTTACACCTTGCTAATGATATTACAGCCGGTGCCAAGCTTTTGGGTAACATAGTTTTTTCTTATCCCTTATCTCAAAAATGTACATCACTTCTAAATTTTGGAAGTTGCTCCCACATTAGGTTTTAACTGTTATGTAAGAATTTTACATCGATCAGTCCATCATTAAGCAAAGTTTCTAAATATGTTTAACTTAGTTAAATTTTAACCGCGCTACAATTTTATGCGCACGAAAAGTCAATTAAATACAGAATTTTTAAAATTTTGAGTTTCATTAATGATACTCAAATCAGATATGAACATTAACAAACATTTTAATACCAATAATTTTAACACAAATTGCGGGAACCATATTAATGTTTGATGTACTCTCCACGTGTTTCCAGGACAACCAGGAGCTGTCAGTTCTTGGATCATAGTCAGCACTAGTTCCAAGTTATTCTAGAGGCGATCCTTGGTAAAAAATTGACGTCCCGACTAGTCAACACGCTGCTTAAGCAGTGGCCACAGGTTCTCAATAGGGTTTAGGTCAAAAGAACGAGGTGGCCATTTTACTAATGGGCCATCTTTGAAGCCCAGAGTCTTCCAATGTTCTACTGTGTAGCCTTTACAGCATATGGCAGGGCATTCTCGTGTATTAAAACACGCCTCTTTTTGATGGCGGGAGACCTCCTCCGGAACCACTGAACAGCCATCTGCTTCAGGATGTCGAGTACCTTTCCTTGGTCATTTATTAAGGCACTTACGGTGACTCATAATAAATGGAAACTTGTAAGGTACAAAATTGGAGCCCACTCCTCAAACAATGACGTTGCTCTAGTTCGTTACTTCTGCTCAAAACTCATTCGAAACTTGTACATATGCGCATGTTTGTGTTGTCAACATTTCTGCCTAATTTGACTGTTCAAAACTGAGTAATTTGTTCCTTATTCGAAAAAGGCTGATACATAAAAGTTTGGCACTGGCTGTAGTTATTTATTGATCATCATGTTGTACCCTAAGAAGCATCGTTAAGCTAAGTCATTTCCCTCTCCGATTTGCGGCTAGTAAAAATGAAATAAATGCATGTTAATAATACTGATAAGAAATTGACAAGCTCACATGACCACTCGTAAATGTGTCAAACGGATCTAGCTTCTCTCTAGAAGCCCACTCGCAGCTACGTGTGCTCTGTTCGATAACTTGTTGCCAGCACAGGGGCCAAAACGAACTAGCAGGAGCTAGCTGCTGCTCTGTGAACGCTGTGTCACTCAGGGCACCAAGAATAATATTATGAGTGTGCGAAGTATCCAAGAGAATAAGTTGTGGCATCCTTCGAATTCTTTTACCATGAGACTGAGGTTGTCATAATTTCAGTACGTCGAGAAATCAATTTCTGAAAAATAAAGTTTAGAATATTTAGGAATTTAAACACTTGTAGAAATAAGTGAAAATTCGAGTGTTTCGAATTTTTGAAAATATTTATACGACTATGTATACCAGCGAAATTTTTGTTCTAGAACAAACTTCGTACAAGAGTCAACGATACTGGGCTAGAGGAAATTTATATAAGGGATAATGGTAGCTGTTGATCAATATTTGATGTCTCATTAATCTCAGCTGTTCTGAATCTGCACGTATAACAGTTACGTTGTTAGAATAAAAGATATTTCATAAGCAAAACAAATGAAAAGGAGAACTAGTATGACAAACTATTGCAGCAGAATCACAAATTCTCATTTGCCGAGTGATGAAAGATAGATACAATAAATAAATTTTAATGCGTTCCGAGAAAAACTAATTTACGAGTGGAGGATTTCTGACTACACCTGCAGTCAGCACCGACCCAACCTCACTACGATGGTACGCAGTTGTATAGCTCTGTGGTAATTGCTCCGGCATTTCACTGTCGGTCCCATTTCCGTTCAGGAGGTAGAATCCCTCTCAGAGTTAGGAGCTCAGTTTGAGCGAGAGCGTTCAGTTGACGGTGGAGTTGATTTTATCTTCACAAGACGCCAGGCTGCAAGATGCTATTTTGTTTCACAGGCAAGGGAGCGCTGTCCGGATTAAATGGGATATATTCAAACGGAATTGAGTATTTGTTCAGGTGCTCCGTCTTTTTTAATTCCTTATTTGTGCGTGATTAAACTGAACGAAATTAAGTTGTACTTGACCCAGGGTTGCCGTTTCAATGACAGTGTCTGTCACTGAGCGCACGTTGTCCGAAGCTGCTGTGAAAACTTTTCAGTGGTCCAACTTAGGTGGGACAAGAACTAAAAGTTGCAAAAAATCCAGAAAGTCAGTGTTTTGGAGTCATAAGTCAAAGATATTAGAGCAAGTGTTTTTAATACGAGAAAATGGTATGATGCTGTATTTTTACATACCTAGGGGCACGTGTGGCCTATATTGAACCTCCTGACATGTGCGAATCGATTTTGTATTTTTGCTATCACAACAATTCCATTTCTTATATTCCTGGAATGAATGGCTTAAAATTAAGGAATGGTTCTGTCTGTGAAGTTTTCCTCGATGAATTTGATTGGGTGAATATCTCAGAATATGACGTGAGTATAGGAGGGCATAGTATCTAGGCTCAATCTCTCATGATGCAGAAATATGTAGTCTGGGGCAACCAAAAACATGATGGATAAAGCAACTAAATCGTTGATCGGTTGATAGAAAACTAACAGAAATAAAAAAGTTCATCTGCAAAAATTCAACGTTTTGTGTTTTGAACCCATCTTTATAATTCGCAATGCAATTCTCAGGGTTTTAAATACAGAAAATATGTTTTGGATGAATGACGCCGGACGAGAGTATGCTTTATATATATATATATATATTCGTATGGTTGTCTTCAAGCGATTGTATATTTGTCTCTAACTTCAGTTTTTTCACATTAAATTTTTATCCTAAATTCAAAAGCTGATGAAATCATACTAATGATAATAGATCAAGCGCAAAAAGACAATTTTCGACTGTGGATAGTAACAAAATGACATTGTAGAGTGTTGGAGAGCGGGGAGAACAGGTGAAGCGAGTGAACAGTATTTTTGCTGCGGTGGCAGCCGTAGAACGGGGCAAGCTCTTAAAAAATATTTTTATTGCGGGTAGTATAAACTGAAATTTATAATTTATTATAACTCGTTCTGTCACACCAAAGGATAAGGCCAGTCAAGATATCAAATTCAATATTAGAAAACGCCAAGTATACCTCATACTACTGCACGAAGGAAAAATTTAACTGAGTTATGCAATAGATTCCGAAATGATGTAACCAGTCAAATTAGATCTGCAAAAAAGAATTACTTACATACAAATTTCTCCCAGCTAACGAATGACGGTTAATAATGTGGAATCTGTTGAACTCATCATACAGATCAGGTAAAGAAAACAAAAAACCAGTAACAAAAGTTGTGAGCAATAATTCTTCTTATCAATGTGAAACAGACATTGCGGAATTACTCAACAGTTTCTTAGTAAACATAGGTAAAACCATTGCTGACAGCGTTCAAAATGATCCGACCTTAAATGACCACCTGCATTATCTCACTCACCTAAGTGTAAGCCATACTTTCTTTTTCACACCTGTATCTAATAGTTAGGTGATAAACTTTATTAATACATAAAAAAAACTATTAAAACGAAATTAAAACGTTTACCGTAAATGTATTAAAATCTATAGCTGACTTAATTCCGCCTATTCTAGCTAATCTAATTAATAAATCTGGAACCTTCCCGAACACTTTGAAAGTAGCAAGAGTAACTTCAATCTTTAAGAACGTCGACAAACAGTGTATGGATAATTATAGACCGATCTCTGTTCTTCTGACTTTTAGCAAGATATTTGAAAAAATAGCACACAAAAAATTGTATTCA
>VOMN01007093.1:0-10038 GCA_014899125.1 Orchestia grillus | reverse complement strand
TCGACGCACACCAGGAAGTTCTGGTAGCCGGCGGACACGGTGCCCTTGTTGAGGTAGGTGTGCGACTTGATCACCTCCGCCTCTTCCAGGATGGCCAGCAGCACGCCTGTGTTCGGGCCGGGATGTGAGACCAGTGGAATTTGAGGGTTGTGCACCACCTTGTACGAGGTATTTTAGAGCGGGGTGTCAGGTCAGTGGTATGGGTAAGTTGCTCATACAGGCGTTCACAGCGCGAGGCGGGAATCTGGTGGCTTTTGAAGACTGTGTACCACTCCCTAGTGCAGGGTGAAAGTCGAGCGAAATAGTGGCTAGGTCATGAATGTCTTTTTTGATACCCCCGAGTTGTTCAAGTGACGACTAACGAGGAAGGTAATGAACCTTATTACCGACGGACGAATTAGTAATAGGGTGTAATGGGTAGTATTCAGGGTAGCTACCTAGTGGGAGGAGCTACAGATGAGGTAATGCATCCCAAGGAAACAGAAGGTGAAATGATCACTTGTTCTCGTGAAAAATACGAGTAGACCGCAGGACAAAAGAATGCGAAACTAATGACGGTCTTAAAATGACTAGGAATTTTATTTAACGGAACCCCATAGTCGAATTCAACAAAAGTGTTAATGAATTAAGATGTAATATATATAACATAGAATATTCACATTCTAGAAAAGAGACATATGCCATTTAAAGTTTCAAAAAATTAAGAAAATAATTTCAGAACAAAATAATGAAAAAGTCAAACGTCGACTAACCTGTGCCAATTAATGAAATGTCACCCTCAAGATATTGGGTGAAAACAGAAAATACGAGAGAAGTAAAATCAGCAAGAGAGGCAATATGTCCCCTCACTCCGGACGGAAATGGGAACTCAGTTGATGGGGAAGACGTCATGTATCATGTAACTGCACGAAACTAAACCGCAACAACAAACTCTAATCTTGCAAAAATGATTATACGATAAAACCGCACCGACGTAGCTTTGTGTGATAGACTAGCCCAGCCTGATGTACATTTTCAACAACACTGTTGCTAGCATTGTATGAAAACCTAGCTCCAGTTTTTTTGGCGTATATTTTTGTAATGTGACTGCAGTCAGCTTTGTGAGAGAAAATAACTCGTCTTGTGAAGTGACCCAACATTATACAGGATGACACTAAAAACAAAACCGGCCGGAGGTTCATAACAGATTTCAGGTATGAGGAAACGCTAAAAGGTTGAAACCAAGGCCACTTGAAAAAAGGATACGCGGTTGGTTTCTATTTCGTAGCATGGATACCTCAAACATTTTATGCACGTTCGATGAGGTCGTTTTTCCTATTCCGTCACCGCGTACAAACGTACACGGTATACACAACGTATACAAATGTGTATACGTGTACAAATGGTTTACACAAACGTATACTATTATTTATTTTTCAGTTTTGCCAGGGTCACGACACAGGAAAGGTTTAAAGGCGCAGTTACCTTGCCAGAAGGAGAGGAAGATGACGCTCTTGATGGTGAAGAACTTGATGAGAGGGTCGAAGGGTTTGAGGAGCTCTTTTGTCGAGTAGTAGAAGAGGAAGAGACCGTACAGCGCCAGCGACACCGAGATGTTGTAGATGATGGTGATGTAGAGGTAGCCGCCGTCAATGCTACGGAGCGTAACGGCTGTTAGTGGCAGTCTCAACCACATCTCTTGTACCTTCCTTGAGTTAGGTACAATGTGGTGTACAGTGTCTACTTCTCTACTCAACAGCTCTTACGACTACTCCATGGTGTTGGGTGTGTCTATGTTCATGCTGAAATTACTAATATCGATTTTGTGGCGTGGCTACCTCCCTGGTCAACAGCTCTTACATCTACGGAGAGCAGTCTTTAGTCGGAAACAAACAGCAACGTCGGTGCATTACGGAGACGCAGGCAAGAGCTTCGTCTCGAAGCTCCAATTATTATCAATGAACCATTTGGTGGCAGGCCCTCATTCGTCGCGGAGCTTTGAAGACAGAGAAATAAAAACGAACAGAACACACCACCACGCACCCAAATGACGGAAAAATTCGTCGCGACTATTCGAGTTTTGAGAAGAGGGAGCGAGTCCTTTTGCCAGCAAGGACGAGTGAACTCGTTGTTGTCAAACTTGCAGTAATATTCCAACTTTGTACGGGTGAACTAGTCTAGTCTACAACTAAAAAAACTTGTTTTGAAACGAGTCACCTCGTCCCTCCATGCCCCCTCCCTCTCGCTACAATAAAGTGACCGTTCCCGACAGGTGCTGCTACAAGTCAGATGAACGACTTCCCTGCAAGCTAAAGAATTACCCACGACAGAAATGTAACATTTAACCAATACAATACTGAACTTACATTTAACAACTCGGAAAATTGAACGTAATTGAAAAGGGGCTGAGAAAAAATCAAAATGCGAGCTACAATGCCAGTCAATACTCACAGCACACAGTAATCTCTCGGCAATTACGAGTATCACGTTCTAGATCTTTCCACGATCGATGCAAAACTGAGAAGTAAAAATAAGCCTGACGAGTTATTTAGTCGGGTATTATAATGTCTATTTTTATTTGTGATCGTACATCAAAACATTCATGAAGCCCGCGCCCGAACTCGTGAACTTTTTCTATACTCGTAAACACCTTTTCCAATAATGGAGCCCGTATGCAATCATCTGGGAGCGAGTCCAATTTCAGTGGGCCACAGAGACCTGCAGTGCACTAAGGGAGTCACAATAATAACTCACATCGAATATTAAGTTCCCCTGTAAATAACGAATATTCAAAATGAATGTTCGAGTTTTGGCGGTATTCAGGGTGCGGCTCCTCCCCCGCCACAAGAAATGATCACCTCCTCCAGTCACGCCCTCCACCACCAGACACCACCCGCCGCCAGTGACCACCACCCCCACCTCCAGTCGCCGTCCCGGTACTTCCCGAAGCTCTGCAGGATGATGGTCACGAAGGCCATGACGGGCTTGATGAAGCAGAACTGGAGGGTGGCCTGCTTGCAGAACCTCAGGAAGCCAATGGTGTAGTTCTTGCCGCGCAGGCAGCACGTGCAGTTGATGAACGACGACCTGCGCAGGCCCACACACCGGTCAGTGGATGTACACGGGCACTGGTGGGCTGTACTCGCACGCGCTCATATGTGGTGTGTAATACATAGTACACTCATAGGTGCGTGTAATACATAGTACACTCATAGGTGCGTGTAATACATAACACACTCACTGGTGGTGTGTAATACATAACACACTCACTAGTGGTGTGTAGTACATAATACACTCATAGGTGCGTGTAATACATAGTACACTCATAGGTGCGTGTAATACATAACACACTCACTGGTGGTGTGTAATACATAACACACTCACTAGTGGTGTGTAGTACATAATACACTCACTAGTGGTGTGCAATAGCACGTGCTCGCTCATGGGTGGTCTGTAATCCCGTACGCCGATTGGTTATCTGTTATCGCGCACGCACTGACTGGCGGCCTGCAACAGCACGCGCAGATTCGTGGTAATTTCACCCACTGGATGGAGGTTTGTAATCCGCACGCTGAATACTTTTTCGCAATCGCATGCGTTGATTGTCAATTACCAACCACAGACGCGGATGGATTATACTCATCTCTAATAGGTGAGCTCGCGGTTCTAATTTGTTCAGGACTGATTTATGGAAACCTTGAGACGCCTCAGAAGAAGTGACCACGCCATTTCGCTGGTTTGTAGCCCAACGGAGGCTCGCCCTACTCCACAAAACTTAAAGAGCACAGAGCTCTAACGCCCGTTTGTGCTGTGTGGTGCTGCGGCACGCAGTGTAACGCTCCTAGCCGAGCCGTGGAGGCCTAGGCTCAGGCCGTGCTGACCCAGCGCTGCGTGGGGGGGCTGTGGCAGATTGGTGTGTCGGCACTGTGGTGTGGGGGCACGGGGAACAGTTGGCACCCACCACACATCTACACGCTATGCTTGCCCCTGTACACACCTACACGCTATCCTTGCCCCTGTACACACCTACACGCTATGCTTGCCCCTGTACACACCTACACGCACTGTTAGCTACAGTATGCGAGGGTTTGGAGGAGAACCGCCCCCTGGGTTCGGGATGGACAAACCTCACCTGAATGTATTCCATGTATGAACAACACACACACTCTATTTCCTGGGTGTTGGGAAGCACTGCATGTAACATGCCCATTTGATGTAACGACATGAACGAACACCACATGTGACAACGCACGCATTAGATCTAACAACACACATTAGATGTAACAAGGCACTAAGATGTAACAAGGCACACAGATGTAACAAAGCACACAGATGTAACAAGGCACACATTAGATGTAACAAGACACACATTAGACCTTCACACTAAGCGTAACAACACTCACATACTTAATGTAAGAATGTAACACCTTGCACACCTTAATGCGGTTAGAGCCTTCTTTGCCTGGGCCACACAGGTGTGCCACCTTTTTGCTGTTGCATTGTTTTCAGCTTATACGCTCTCATATCAGAGAGCTGCTAAGTAGGCTGCTGCTGCTGCTCTCTGCAGGCTGATCACAGTGGGGCAGGGGAGGCGTGTCGGGTACAATTTCAAGGTACCCAGTAGTCCAGCTTTGGCCTGAATGGTTCCAATGATCCTTCAAATGATCTCAGGTCTTTGGCAGGGGGTCGCAGAGTCTGGGCCCCATCACGGTATACGACTCGTTTGAATGCTGACGGCCGCCCTCGCGTTGAACACGGGCACAAAACACTCCTTCCTAAACAGAATGTGTTGCTCCGTGCACAACATGAGGCTTTCACTCGTGAAATTCGGGACCGGGCACGAATTATTTCTGGCGCGTCGATGATAAGATTTTTTTTTATTTTTTTTTTATGGACAGAATACAGTTGAAGGAATTGTAGCCATTCCCAGTAGTCCAGATGTTGAACCTCACGAATCGCTGCAGTGAAACTTCGCTGTACACTTTCCAGCTACGCAATGTTCCCTGTGGCGCCTGGATCCCACACTTGACTGAAGTCCTCAGCCAGGGGCAGGATCAGCGTTTTGAACAGCGCAAGCATCGGCTTCAACACTTGTGTCCTGAAGACTCGCAAGATTCAACCAATTTGGCGCTAGCACCTCCTGACTGTCAGGTCAACATGTTCTTGCAATCATATATTGTCCTCACCGACCACCCTCAGATCTTCAGAAAGTTTTTTGTCAATTATTATGTCCTCTTCATTTTGTACGAGAACATGTCATATGGTACCTTCCATATTTCATCAGTCCGAACTTATTTTCCTTGCACTCCATGTTGTTTGACCGAACACATAAATAAATTTTATCAAGGTCTTCCTGCAACTCAAAGCAGTTCTCAACACTGATTCATTCCTTGAACAGTCTCGTGCCGTCAACAAATGAAAATGCGCGGGAATGCTGCGGGGGACAACTTAAACCAAAAACTGTACGAGGAACAGTAATAATTTGAACACTGATTCTTGTGGCACTCCACCGGTGACCTAGAAGTTTACCACGATAGGTGCCCGTCTACAGCAACAACCTGCCTACACTTCATTAGGAAGCAGTGGGTCCCCTCAGAAGCTCCCCTGCGATGTTCGGGGCTGTCAGCTTCTTTAGCAGAATTCCATGGTCCGCCTTGTCATAGCTTTGGCAATGCCTCCGTATTGAATATCTACCTCGCTTCCGTTTCCTGGTGTTCCAGTTATCATCCATTGATGTTATAATGGCTGCGAGAGACATGATCTCCCTTCCATAAAACCGAGCACGTACTTGTTGAAGAAATCAGTGTTTTCAAAGTCCTTCACCATTTTCTTCACAATTATATTCTCGAGAATTTTATTGACGAGAGGGGTCCTGAGCTATCGTTGTTTGAAACCCGTTTTCCCTCGCCTTTATGGGTTGGAGCAATTACTCCGAGTTGGAGCAGATCACTGATAGTTCCGGTCTCGATTGAACGTTCTCACAATTTAGACAAGTATCTCAAGCTGCGCCTAGCATTTTCCCAGCAGGATAGCTGGGATCCCATCGCCCCCTCTCCATTCCTGCTTTTGCCTCCTCATTGACGGCCTCTGCCTCGTGCGAGTCTGTCGGTTGGTATTCCAGACCGGCAACTTAAGCAGACACTCGACCTCTTGTCGCAGGGCTGGTCTCTCTGGACAGCGTGTAAGCCGCCTTCTTATCCTCATTATAATCCGGCGAGCTCGAGGTACTCACTTCATTTTCCTCTCCTTGTACGCAGGCGTGTGTTTACATCAGATTTCGAGTAACCATTTTTTAACAACACACACTCCCTACACGTAATAACGCGCGCACACATGCGAGAATGCAACAAGCCCCACACACATGCGAGAATGCAACAAACCCCACACATAGTAGTAAGAATGTAACAAGCCACACCTACACATCAGTAAGAATGTAACAAGCCCCACACACACATGCGAGAATGTAACAAGCCCCACACATGTAACAAGCCCCCCACACACACACAGTAAGACTGCCACCAGCCCCACGTACTTGATGGGCTTGCCACGGATCTCGCTCATGATGTTGCCCTCACCGCCCAGGTACTCGTACAGCAGGCTCAGGAAGCTGTAGATCACGAACGCTGCAACGGCGAGAGCGGGTCAGTACAGGGCAAGTGTCCATTGGGATCGAGAAAAACATATCGAATGCCATCCTACCGGAGAATGGAATTGTGAAGACTAGTAACTCGATTATGGGTCTTAATCACCTAATTTCGGGGGGTAATTAATTAGGGATGTCAATCGCTAAACTATGGATGCCAATTATCTAATAATGGATGTTAATCCTGTAATAATGGATGTTAATCCTGTAATAATGGATCTTAATCATCTAATAATGGATGTCAATCATCTAATAATGGATGTCAATCATCTAATAATGGATGATAATCATCTAATAATGGATGATAATTATCTAATAATGGATGATAATCATATAATAATGGAAGATAATCATCTAATAATGGATGATAATCATCTAATAATGGATATAAATCATCTAATAATGGATATAAATCATCTAATAATGGATGTTGATCATCTAATTATAGGTGCTAACCACCCATTTCACTGCACAACTAATTTTCAAGTCGTACAAAGCAGGTATAAAGCAGGGCGGAAGAACGGAGAAACTGTACCCTGTTCAGTAGCCACCCAGCGGCACCGTGCGCTACCGACCGCCTCTCTAACACCGCACGTGTTGACTCGACAGTGGTGCCCCGCCAAAAGCATCATCATTGAAAATACCGTCGTTACACAAAACATTACAACACGAATATCGTGATACGAACATCACAAATAGCGTCGCTGCAAAACAAACAACTAAAACACCGTAAAAACCATCACAGCCTAAAATCACCATTATTGAAGTAGAACTACTATCGTTACACCCGTTAACTGGCAAAAGCAGGGCACCGTCCAAACGTTACCGTGAGCAGGAGCAGATCTGAAGCCTCCTGAGAGCCGGACAAGTTCCACAGTTTTTCGAGCTGTAAAGCTCGAGTCGAGCAGTCCCTACAAACACTGGGCTCTACATAACTGGACCAAACCTTCAGACGCAACTCCCCTGCCTGGATCAAGGGATCAAATGCTCAAATAATGATCCTTCCTCAGGTTTCTTTACACAAGGCACCGGCAGCATGGGTCAGCACCATGACGTAGCCTGCTGCAGACGTACCTTGGTGGCATTCCCAGACGGTGTTGAAGTAGACGCACCTTCGTAGCAGTCCCTGACGAAGTAGACGTACCTTCGTAGCAGTCCCTGACGGTGTTGAAGTAGACGTAGAGGTCGTCGTTGTTGAAGAAGAGTAGAGAGAGCCAGGAGTCGAGGGCGTAGATGGGCACGAAAAGCAGTATGCGCACGATCCAGCGCTGCTCAGCGGGGTGGCTATAGCAGCGCAGGTGCTGGTACATCTGGTGAGGGGCACGAGTCTCAGTGGCACTGTTGACGGAATAGTTGTTGAGGGTACGCGTGAGACTGGGTCAAGACAGTGGACGTGAGGCTGGGTCAAGACAGTGGACGTGAGGCTGGCTCAAGACAGTGGACGTGAGGCTGGCTCAAGACAGTGGACGTGAGGCTGGGTCAAGACAGTGGACGTGAGACTGGGTCAAGACAGTGGGCGTGAGACTGGTTCAAGACAGTAGACGTGAGACTGGTTGAATTATTCAACGGGAAATACAAAAATCACGAGTGTGATTTAACTACTCATATCGATACTGATACCGTGTTCTACTTATATACTGCATTTCTATACACAAGAGAGGAACATAACACTAACAGGAACATTTTAACAGTTTATAAAAAATCTTTCAAACATTTCCCATTCTCAATGGGAGAAAGAAAAAGACAACGAGAGAATAGATCAATAAACTAGAAGTAATTGAGCCCATAATAGATTCGTGATGACTCTCTCTGCCGTTGGTAGCTGGAAGTGTTGATAGAATGCTACCAATAGCGTCACTAAGGTATAAAACGCAATTTTTTTAAACGGTATCAGCAGCCATTTCTACAAGAATATTTTTATTTCACAAAATAAAACTCAGTTCAACCCCAGAAAATGAATCAGTGAAGTCATCTAACCTCATTTGGTACTTCCCGTTCGTTGGGATCAAACTCCTTCAACTGCACTCCCAATGGGGAGTGATTGCGCCCCAAGTTTGTGAGAGTGGAGGGGGTAAGAATGGATGGTCGAAGTGGTGTCAACAGTTGACCGCTAGATAGCGGAGATAGGGAAGTTATCTAGAGATAGCGCACACGAAGAGCACGGCTGTGCTCCCAGCATGAACAACACGGCGCCTGCAGCACAACCAGGCACACAACACGGCCCCTGCAACACACCCAGGCACACAACACGGCCCCTGCAACACACCAACGACCCAACAACGCGGAGACTGGACTCGCTTCATAAAGCTACAAATGAATTTTTCAGAAGCATACACGCGGCACTCGTCTACAGCCCACGTGTTGCCTCAGCGACACGGACACGAGTACAGGACCTGCGCTGGCAGCAGGGCGTTCGGGTCCTGGCCAATGAGTGTTATTTCCTAACTCTTCTCATTGAGGAACAATGGAAAATGCCTTTTATTCCTATGGAACTTGGCTTTTGTATTATATTTATTGCGGAGGTATCACGTTAAAAAAAGACCAATTAGAAAATTTATTGACCTGACTAGAGAAGCAAAAAGTTCTAGAATGAATTTCATTTTTTTCATTTTGTTCAGCAACGAAGAAACGGCGAGACTGTCGTCCTAACCACGAGCAAGACAGGTTTAAAATTCGGTAATGTGACGATTTCGCGTATTCCGAGTACACAACCTGCGATAAAATGACCATCGTGCTGCTGGGGATGGAGCACCATAGGGCACCTCGTCTCGCTCTCTCTACGACCGCCACGAGCACGAGCAAAATTTCCGTGCCGAGCACGAGCAGAATTTCCGTGCCGAGCACGAGCAGAATTTCCGCCACGAGCACGAGCAGAATTTCCGCCACGAGCACGAGCAGAATTTTCGTGATGAGCACGAGCAGAATTTCCGTGCCGAGCACGAGCAGAATTTCCGTGCCGAGCACAGACTGCGAGGAGGGAGCGTGTGCAGCAATGGGGCGGCAATGGGGCGGCAATGGGCGCCCTCACGCTGCCACTGCAGTGGCCAGCGTGAGGGCCGGAATAGAGGCCTGGCGAGGCGGCCACGGCACCGACAATGACGTAAGGATCGTTGTAAAATAACGCAGGTCAGCTGTCGGTACCTGCTGCGAGAGTAACAAAATAAATGTACGAGCAATGGGTAGTACAAGAGTGAATAGTTTTGGGACACCCGGTATGGAATACATTATGCCCCTTAGTCCGAGCCCATTAGTGCATAATGCCCCATTAACTGAGCCCATTAGTGCATAATGACCCATTTTCTGAGCCCATTAATACATGATGCCCTACTGTCGGAGCCCATTAGTATATGATGTCCAATCGTCTGAGCCCATTAGTGCGACTAGACATGAACAGTCCTTTTCCGTAATGGGACCCA
>VOMN01007084.1:0-13606 GCA_014899125.1 Orchestia grillus | reverse complement strand
CTGTCATATGGCGCTCCAGCATTGGCCCTGCAGCTGGTAGACCGTAGGCGTATTAATGCTATTGTTATATGGCCTCAATTAAGGATACCTAAGATAATTAGAGCCTCATACAAATTCAATTCACACGAGCATATTAGCTGAAGGGTCCTTTAGTGGTCTCGAGGACTTGGCTCTCTCTCCTCAAGCCTGTCGTGCGTACCTCGCTCGCTCGAACTCTCACCGCTGGCACGTGAAGTCATTTGCTGCCGTGTTGTCCATTTCACTTTGCAAGAACTTTTTCTTCTTGCTGAAGGGGGAAATTTGGCGTGATTGCCGCCGTCGCCGTTGTGAGGGATTGCCGCCGTTGTGAGGGATTACCGCTGTTATGAGGGATTGTCGTTGTCATGCTGTTGCGAGGGATTGCCGCCGTCGTGCCGCTGTGAGGGATTGCCGTTGTCCTGCTGTTGTGAGGGATTAAATGTTTTTAGTCGGGCCTGCTCTTGTAGTTTATGAAGGACGTAATCTGTATGCCGCGTCATTTTGGCTGAATGCCCTCCAGTCCGTCGAAACGTGAACGTACAAATACGTAAGCATGTCCCTTCGATCTCAAAGCCCCAACATAACTCGAGTGTTGATTTCAATAGTCAAACACAACCCTGAAGGTAAGATGCTTAGAGACGATCACTTCAGGTATGGCGCTTGTTCAAATCTGTACGCATTTAATGCCCTCAGTTCACAAGTGCCGGCGCCTCGTGCTCCCTCTATTGAGTAGGCGATCCAGACGTGTCCGTGGTGTGGCTGGTCACGCATTCTTTTCATTTAGCTCGGCAATTTTATGTGGTCATTGTGCCGATGTACGACAGCGTCGAGTTGCCGACAGAACGCATGCTAAACTCTCGTGTTGAACCATCGCGGCAGACCTGCGATATCCTTGTTAGATTGATTGAATAAAATGGTGCGTGATGAAGCAATGTTGTAACTCGCCAAGAGAAGTCGCGGAGTCTGTTTGGGATGGAGTGAGTCCGTGTCGTGTGAGCAGCAGTCGAGTGTCGCTGCCTCAGGACGTTTGGTTCACTTGGCCGCCCTCCTCTGCCTGGTGTTGGTGGGAGGCTGGCAGCGGTGGACTGCTGCTCTTTTGAATGTTTGTGCTGAACTTACGTGGCCGATGTGCTGCTTCTAGTGGAGCCCCTCAGAGCCGTGTTAGTTTTCCTGTTCTTGCGACTGAACCATCAATTCTTCTGATGAAAGCTCAGTCGACAGAAATGAGAGCACGTGTCACGTACATGTCGGGCTCCACTGAATATGAGCTCAGGGGGGTCACATGTGCGCACTTTTAAACGAGTCCTAAATTGAGCTACGCAGTAATCGTCACCAAGATTTTTGAACGGTTTTAGATGTACCAGAGCGTGATATGGTTATGGGCCCGTGCTGAGCAGGTGGGCAGGGAGAATGGGCCCGTGCTGAGCACGTGGGGCTGGCACGGTGGTGGAAGTCGCGCGGCTGTCGTCGTTGTGCCTGCGTGCTGTGGCGACCTCCCTGCGCTGTTCACCGAGGCGCTTCTGTGGTGGTCGTCATGGCGATGCTGGGGTGCCTGGTGCTGAGGGCGGCTGTGCAGGCCGAGCAGCANGACGCACGACCTTGTGGCGGTGCTGGCCGAGCTTGGGCTGCTGCACTGCAGGGCGGCGAGTGTGCACTCAGGCCTGGGTGATGCACTGCCTCGTCTGCGTCACCGGTCGTACACGTCAGGGCTCGTATCATAGCTACACCCGCACCCCGTGTTGTGTGCAGCCTGACTCTCGCGCCTTCAGAGTCGTTCGGGCGCCCCAGGCATTGCGTTCACCGGTGGAAAAAATAACCTGGTCAACCTTTTGCCTTGCGTCGGCGGTTACTTTCTTTGTAAGAGATAGTTCTTCGAATTTGACTTTTTGAACTCGCTAGTCGTATGCAAAAACGATACCTCGAAAGTGAGCGGAGAGAAGAGTGAGCCTTAGGCTGTTTATTTCAGACCCTTCCTGACTACGCACAGAAAATATTGAACTCGCTTGAGCTCCTGTGGCTAATTTATCCCCCATCGCACTTTATTTCCTCCGGAGGCCGTGTGGTGTGGCGAGAGGTGAGCACCAGCGCAGTGTGGCCAGGCCGCAGCACTGTGCGGCAGGCGGTGTGTATGGCCAAGACACCCATACCTTGTGTCAGGTCATCAGTTAATGAACGGATCTGATGTGCCCTGCGTGTGGCAGGCACCTCTGACCTGCCCACTATCCCAAGCTCCTCGCAAACCGCACCACTTGCCCTGCCTTTGTTCCCCGTCTCAATTTCCTCCGCGCATTTTAATTTCTCACAGTTTTACCGTCTTAGAGCAGCGCGGCATCGAAGAGGTTGCAATGCCTAGCGTCTCTAGTTCCTTCTCATGTGCTTGGCCCTCGTGAATAAATTACTGTAGTTGGCCTCCAGATATGGAGTTGGGTTTACACCTTAGCCTTAGCTTACTTTCTACTCGGTTGATACCTCAGTCTTGCTTTCCCTTCTACCCTGAAGGAAGCCTGCTGTGAAGAGCGGGCGTTGCTGCGATGTGTGTTGTGCCTACTGCAGGTGGGTACGGGTGAAGGCTGCCCCCGTGGGCACTGGGGGCCGTGTGGGCGGTGGGACCATGGGGGCTGCACTCGCCCCAAAAAGCTCGGCCGAAGCTCGGAGTGTCGGCCTCGGCGCGACTCCTGCTGTCCTTGCGGGGCCGTGTGTGCTCGGTGTGAGAGCTCGGCTCATTGCCCTGTGTCGTGTCCCGAGCTCGGCGGGTGTGGGTCACATCCCCAAGTTGGGAAGTGTAGCAGAGTAAAATGTGGACACATTAATTATTTGGGAAGATGCCCGTGCATGCATTGGGTGCAGGCTTCCCCCTCCCCTCACGTCCCCCTGCTGGTTGCCCCCCTGCTGAGCTGCTCACGGCCAAGGTCACCTCTCTGAACCGGACTCGCCCTCTCCTTCATCTGCCTGCTGCTCCTCTTTAGCTCGCTCTTGCTCTCTCTCTCTCTTCCATTATCCGGGCTCACGTTGTGCATTTTGTGCCATTCTTTGAGGTAACCTTGCCGTTCGCTGCATGCTCCCAGATATTCCACGTGAACTGTCCGAGGACTGAGCTCATTTTTGTCAGTGCTGCTGGCCGACAAGAGCGGTCTGCAGCAGCTGTGTTGTGTGCCGCTGCCCGCCTGCCTCTCGGTGCCGCGGCCATCCTCCCAAACTTGCCGCTCTCTACGCCTTGTGCGAGATGCGCCGCTGCAGCGCTTGTCAACAAGCAAGTAATATCGGGAGCCTCTTGTCATCCTGGCGACTGCTCAAGCAGAAGAGCGACACTAAAATAGCCTTGTTTTTATTGAGCCATTATATGGTTATGCTCAGCAGCGTGGTTAGTTTCTCGAAGTCTTGGAGATGTAAACTCAATACTTAGGCTACGTTAAATAAGCACCCCGGACAAAAACTAGTCACCTGCAACTAATGTGGTGTAGGATCTCGACCACGAACAATGGCAGCCTTTCTCCACTGCATGGAGTTGGGTCTGCAAGTGTCCTAATGTACACCTGGTCGATTTTAAACCACTCTTGCACTAACTGGTCTCGTAGTGCGGCCACAGTGCGTGGACGATCTTTTCGACTCGTCTTAGATAATTTCACAAATTTTCTACTTGGCTCATGCCTGGGGACTTAGCTGGCCAATCTATATGCCAGACATATCCTGAATGACTGTGTGCACTCGGCAGTTATCCTCAAAAAGAGCTCAAAAAACAATAGGTGACTAATTTTTTGTCCAGGGAGCTTACCAGTAAAAAACGTCAGCTTCCTGTTCTGAAAACTGCGTTGTATATATTAGACTGCTAGACTGCACACCATTTGTTTTCTATCTTTGTTGCTTGAAAAACTGAGATATTTGCTAGGCGTTATTCGTGATCCTTGAGGTATTTGTCGAAGGTGTTGCATGTTGATCTCATTCGTGACGCGGCGTGCGTAAGCGGAGGGCTGGGCAGGTATTGCGGAGAACAGCCCCGTTTCTCCGCTGTGTTGGCGTGCTGGGCACGGCTGGGAACACGGAGCGACGTGTGCGGCGTGGGGGCTGCTTGGTGTGCGCTACAATGATGCCTAAACAGACCCTTCCGCATGAGGGCAACCTTCCGAGCGCACAATGAAGCAGCACCGCCTCCCACAGGAGTGTCATGTGACGCGGCGCTCAGTGCAGCAATTTGCCTGTCGAAGCAAATTAGGAGGCCCGACGAGCACGTCGGTGACGTGATCAGCTCTCTTCTTTTTTTTTCTCTTGGCCATAACGTTGTCGTTTCTAGATACTTTGTTTGCGAGCTACACTGTTGGTTGTGTTGAGGATGTTCCGTTCCAAGGAATATATGATATAGCAGTTTGAGGGGTAAACTGGCAAGCTGTATTGACCTAGGCAGTGGAATTTGAGCTGGACAGTGTAAAGGCCGGCGTTACGGACACGTTCATTGTGCACTTAATGCTCCAATTTTTTATTCCTTGTATGTAGAATTGAATGTGGATGCTCAGCGCCACTTTCGAAACACTTCTAGTCTGCTCGATGGCTAAACTCCTACATGGCGTGATAATAACAATGAGGCAAATTTAATTTTGCTAGTTGCGTTGACGAACTTGACGAACAATTTGGCGCACAATTTTTGTCGCGACCGAACGAACTCTAGTTACCCAAATTGTATCGCGGGTGGCGGGTGGTTGCCGTCTTGGAACTGCACGAGTCGGTGGAATAAGAGATGAATGATTTGGGTTCAAGCTTTCGTTGCATGACGAGTGTGAGTGCAGTCCTTCGCTGTGTACGCAGGGGTGACAGCACCGCTCTGGTCTCCCCGCCGGCACGTGGGGCCGCACTGTGCACACCAGCTACAGCTGCCACCTGTCCAGGTGCTGCGCCGCCTGCCACCTGCGTGTCAGGTGCAGCTCAACAATGCCGTGCTGTGTGCCTGTGCGCAAGTGACTGAGAGATATAGCCTCTGCTCTTGTTCAGTAACTCGCTCTACTTGGGAAATGGAAGACGATACTTTTTCTTCTATTCATGAATGGAAGACTTGCTTGGCCGCGATCTTACTTGCACGTTCAAGTTCATGAGTGGGTTGAGATGTTGCGTCACGTCGCCCGAGTGCTCCATGACCGCTCGCACTCGCCCGCCGTAGAGGGAGTCCACGCTCAGATCGGTTAACGTGGTGCTGTGCGCGCCATCTTTAATTTGCTCTGGATGAATATTAGTTAAGGTTTGCGTGAGGTCTAATTTGTTTTCTTCTCAAATGTGTCGGGTGGAGTTGAGATGGGAAACAAGTGTGGGTGCGTCGTAGGAAAATGATGAAATTAAGCTTCATGTTGCCACGGTCCCCTTCAGCGGCATAGGGTAGGCAATTGGCTTGGCTTTGTCAAGTCTGCTTATTGCATGCTGTTGGAGATGTCCTCGCCAGAGGAGCACTGTTAGGTCACTTCAGCTATCGATCGACCTTTAGGACGTTTATCTTTCGCTTATTTTGCTTCTCTCCATTTTCACACCTTCATTTCTATCTCTTCGGTTTTTCATCCTCTTTACTCTTAACTTGATGTTTCTATGCGCGGGAGCTCGTGAGTGCTAGCACACTTTGTGCACAGATTCCCCGTTCTCTCGAGTCTGTGCTATTAAGTGGTTCTCTTCGCGCGGTCTGAATCCCATTTGCTGCGAGGGGAGGGGTGGGTTTAGGAAACTGTAAGGAGACCGGCCGGCTAGAGTCGGGACAAAGTTTTTCCCTATCGAACGAATCGCTTTTAATTTTCAACACTTGTGTAACTCGATAAAATAACGTATTTTTCTTACTGAATTTTTTTCTGATTTCACGAAAGATAACAAAAAATGATTTAGAAAACCTTTAGCGTTATATTTTGTGACTTTTCAAAACTCTAATTGTACCTCAATTTGTATACTAGGACAAAGGGGTTGGTCACATTATATGCATTTTGATGTAGGGAAAAATAGTACATGCAAAAGTTTTAGGAAACCTAATAAAACTATTTTTATTTAATTTTATAAGAAATATCGAAAAAAATTCATATTCTTGTCAATGGCTTTTCAAATTTTTCAGGAATTGAAAATTGAACAAATTTTCAAATTTCAAAATTTTTTTAAATTAAAATTTCCCGTCGAATGAGCTATATTTCATTGTTGTAGGCGAGAAACTTTTAGAGATGGGATGCTCCAAATTCAAAATAACGCGTTTTAAAGAAGGAGCAAATAACTGAGAGGTATCATTTTTATTGAGTTCCATACGAATTACTTACAAAAACTGTATTCTATATGCTATAAAATCAATTTAGAATGGTACTGACCAAGTGCTGCTGCACAGCACATGAGGAAGGGCCCGTAAATGCACCCGGCCTGAACGCACCGAGGCGCGGCGGCCTGAGCTCGTTTGGCCGACATGTGTCGCCTTGTGGTCACGCGAGAGATCTTTGTCGCCTGCTTGTTCTTCACAGCCTACCGTTGGTGCGGCGCTGGAGTAGCGGTCGCCCCCCATTGCTGTGTGACATGCCGTCGGTGCCTGAGGCCGAGGGGGGTCTGGGTGACGAGACTTGCCCCCTCCTTTACGCAAGGCCCTGTCCATCCCTGCTGCTGGAGTCCTCTCACGCCGCTGCTGCCTGGTCCTTAGACTCCGACAGAAAGTCTTGTGCAGCCTTAAGGAAACTTGCATTGCGTCTTCAACCCGTTATGCCCTAAACGACTACATTTGAAGGAAAATATATCGAAGCATTTCTTGTTATGTATAGGCAACATCAGCATGTCCATGAAATTTTATAAAAAATTATTATAATTATGAATCTTGTGAAAAAAAGACATGTTCCGATAGTGTTCTTAATTATACCGTGCTATACATTATATGCAAGGAAGTGTATGTCTCCTTAAGACATGAAGGAGATTAGATCATATTAAACATTGAAACAGAGTAAACCACTTTTTAATTTAGCCCATTTGGTCAAGTCGGTCATTGCAAGCAGCCTGCAACACATGGCGGGCATTCAGTGCAGGCAACCTGCAACACATGGCGGGCATTCAGTGCAGGCAACCTGCAACACATAGCGGGCATTCAGTGCAGGCAGCCTGCAACACATGGCGGGCATTCAGTGCAGGCAGCCTGCAGCAGTGGAGCAGACCTGTCACAGGGCGGCGCGCACACGCCAGCCTGCGCACCTGAGCTGAAGGTTTCGAGGGCCTCGTGGGTTTCACTGTGGGGGTGGGGTGGGAGAAGGGGTGACAGAACGGCCTTTCTTCGACCTGGGGAGAAAGCCTCCTCCACTCGCCGCTCTCCCTGCACCTCGCACCGAAACCTTCAACTTGACCACGAACGAAACGTGTGCAGCGAGCCGACTTAATTTTGGTGTTGTGCGACTGGTATCGCTTCGGGTCGAGTTTTGCGAGTTATGATGTTTAGGTTGTGAAGAAATGCTCGGTGAGAAAGTTTGTGTTGTAACTTGGAATGGGATTGGACCTTCCCTCGGAATAGTTCCTTTAAACGTTTGTTGTCCCACAGCTGGCACAGAGTACCCCACACTCTGGGAAATTTGTTGACGAGGCTCATGACAGCCAATGGAGCGATAGCACCCTTTTGTGTGCACAATGTGTTATTCGCAGAGAGAATTTTTTGGCCGGAGTGAACGCTCCGACGGATGTTGGCTCTTGTATCAAGATCAAGAACCTAGCCAACTCATAGGCCTGGCGACGTCGACATGACTTTCACCGTGCGTCAGGTCAAGCGGCGGCACCCCAGTGTGCCCCAGGCGTGAAGGCCCAAACATCTCCAAGATATCCAAAGTGCGTCGAGTGGTGCGTTGTTGTGCGAGGGCGCCTGGAAGGTTAGCGGGACTCCGGCGTAGCGGTCATCGGGAATTGTATAATTTGAAGTTTGTTCATTGTAGTCGAGAGCGTCACCGCTCGTTGTGCGTCCTCATTGTAGTGCTCGCCTCTTGGCACTTCTTCACTTTTGAAGTCTCTTGAGAGATGTTCTCGACTGGTGCAGTCTTATGCGTCGCAACCTACACTCCTTTGTACGTAGCGTTCTCCTGACACGTGCACAAAGCTGGATCCGTATCTCTATCTCAGCGTGAGAGCAACAAGTATTTCCCAGTTCGCATGCATTGACGTGGCCACCCTCAACAGCAGTTGAGCAGCCCTGCTCGTTAGGAGGCGTCGTCTGGCGAAGAGAGCGCGCAGTGCCCGTGTGGCAGGCGCGTTGCGTGTGCCGAGCTCGAGAACAAGAGAAAGCTGCCTCGTTACCCACCGCCATCAGCGGCCGGTTGGCCATCTAACTCGGGTCCAAGTATGCTTCCAGGTTTCTTTTCTAATTTCACCTGGACTGAGTGAAATGACCCCTGCGCAGGGCACGGGCTCTTAGACATGTGTCGGTTGCATAAGTTTCGCGTGATTACCTGAGCTGATCAGCAGGCGAAGTGTGAGCATATTGAGCGCGCTGATTTACTGCAGCATGCGGGAGGCCCGCGTGAGATTTGCTGAGGTGCCTCCCTCTCCTCTCTGCCTGGAATAAAACATAGTTTCGTGCGACACAGATCACGGGCTGCACTCGTTACTTTCTCCTGAGTTATAATCCTGTTTTTCCTCGTGATGCCTCCTCATCGCCCACCGTCAGGCAGCCGTGGAGCACACAATGTGGTGGGCGAGCATGTGGTGACGTCCTGGTGGCCGTGTGGGACGTTTCTGGTGGTCTCTTAGTCAGCTGAAATGCTCGGAGCACACTCTGCAGTGCCAACTGTGAAATGATTCTATTCTGTCGTCTTTTTTCATTTTGGTCACGAATCTTCCTGATCGCGGCTTCGAAAGTAGAAAAAAAGTTCTGATGTAGCCCCCCATAGAAGCGAAGAAGTTTTTTCTGTCCAAGATATTTGATCTATTTGAAAATGACGCGTTTTTATCGAATTTTGTCCCCGGGCCTCTCGAGGCTACTTGGTTTACCGCTGCGTTCGCATCGTGTCACGTGCGAGGCCTGCCAAGCATAAATTTTCTGTCAGACGAGAGACAGAGTTACGTCGTTGGGGGACGCAATCACGTCCTTTGTTCCAGCGCTCGCTTGTGTGTCGTGAGGGAGGTCGGCCAGCAGACGTAGGTGTCAGGAGACTGCTTGCTTATACACACCTGTCTATGGCGCGTCCTGTCGTGTGTGTATCTATGTGTGCGCGCGCATGTGCGTGTCGTCTCTCAGTACCGTTAGGTAGAGGACTGCGGCGGCCTTCTGCCTGCATCTGGCGTGCGTCGTGTGCGCCGTCATGCAGGGCCTGCAGTGTGTTCCGCGGAGTTGGGGGCTTAGCTTCCAAGTGATTTTTACTGAAAATGGAAAAAAAGCCTAGCAATTATAATTTCTAGGTGACCGCGTTGTATTGAAAAGGAATGAAAAGCATGGGGTTTGATACCTTCACGTGGCTCCTCTGACCGACTCGCGTGTCTACCATTTTTGCCTCCGATCCGTGAATGGGAGACTGCTTCACAATCTCTACCATGACCTGGTACCTGCTCTTGGACGTCTCCGCTCTTGCCTCAAAGTGAGTCAGCAGCAGCCCTTAGATTATCATGCAAAGCGTTGCCGCTTTCTCCTGATCAAGTTTTTTCTCCGGCGTCGAGACGTTGATCCGACCAGATCCCTTCGGTTCAATTTCACCGTGCGCGCGACGGCGCTCGGACCTGGTGCTCTGACTGCAATCATCGACCGTAGGAGGTGGTCGCAATAAGGACCGCGGGATTTGTATAAGGATTGGAAGCGATCAGAGCAGGACGCAGGGCGACCCGCTCGTGTTCGCATGGCCGAGTTCTCATTTCCTCCCTCATAACGAGGTCCTCTCGTCGTTGGCGAGAGGACCATGTCCCTGACCGTGCTGGGGTGGCGTCTACCGCTCCTGCAGGGCACCTACTTGCGTCCCATGACGTGCACACGATCTGAATAATTTATTACGGTGCAGCACAGAGTATCTCAAGGCATCATGTATGTCAGATACAGTGGAAAGACGCAAGTAATTGCACACTTGTAAGTCCATTTCTTATTGACTGTCTAGCAAGCTGACATATTTGAAACTTACATATAAATTCTAGTTAACAAAGAGAAATGGTCAAACAAAGTATGGAACTTGACAAGGAAACCTCTTCATATACGCTTACGATCCTATATCGCCCGTGGCAAAAGTATTCAACCTTATCTGAGATAAAACTTTCACACAATTATGATTTTTTTCCGGTCACATCGTATGTGGATTATTTGTAGAAAATTCTAGATGTTTTGAGAAGAAAGATCAATTTGGTTTGACCAGGCATTAGGAGGCTAAGCACTGATGAGCCATCGATCCTAGCCTATAGTCACCTATAGGATGTCATGCTGAAAGTAAAAAAAGGTCTCAGAATATCTTTAGCGAATTGTTGAACTCCATTCTCTACGAATATCATCCAGAAAGATTTCTACGCAGATAGATGTACCACACTCTACCGTTGGCTCAGTTATTCGTTAGTGTAAGTAATATGGCTCAAGTGTTAACTTACCCAAGTTAGGTGCTCCACGGAAGATTGTACTTCGGTCTCGTCCACTTTTAATAAGGAAGATTAAGAATAAGCCTATGATGACTCAGAAAGACATAAAAACTGATCCGGAAGTCCCAGGGACTGACGTGAGTGAAGGAATAATCAGTAAAGAACTTCACAGCAATGGAATCGAATGTTTCACACCCCTTAAACTCCCATGCTGCGCAAACGCTACGTTGCAAGTCATCTAAGCTGTGAGAAAAAAATTAGAAGCAAGGGCGTGCATTTTGGGAGATTTTTATTTGGTCTGACCAAACCAGATTGAATTGCTTGGGCTTTAATAAAAAATAAAAAAATAAAAAAAATTGCTTGGTCGTAACAACATTCGTCATGTGTGGAAGGCACCACGAACAGCCAATAAGAAGCATAATACCGTCCTAATGTGGAGCCCGCGGGTGGCAGTATGGATGGGCAGAAGTATGGCTGGGTCATGTATCGTCAAATATTGCCAAGTCTCATTCCAAGTGCGAAGCGTATATCCTAAAAACTCAAAAGAATGTTCCAGCAAGATAACGGCCCTAAAACCAATGCAAAATTGACATCCGAATGGTTTATGAAGAACAAAATCAATGGTCTCCCGTGGCCAAGCCAACCTCCGTACCTTGATCCTATCGAAGATATTTGGGAACACTGAAATAGAAGGCTCACTAGAGTCCGATGAATATTGAAGAACTTGAGAAAATATGGGCTGGAGAATTGGCTCGTATTCCACCACTAGCTTGTGACCGCTCTATTTCATCACTAAAAATCGTTTCCGAGCAGTAATTGACAACAAAAGTTTCGTAACTCACTATTGAAGATCTGAAGCCGTTCCGGTCGAATACTTTTGTCTTGCGCCCTGTATATTTTGTGTGAATATGAGACCATATATTAGAAAAGGACAAATTTCATTTAACGTTTTCAATCTACATTATAAAATGTATATTCTGTGCGAGCTCTAGGAATGTTGGCTGGTTAGATGTTTAATATATTCTAATGAGATCTCATGTGGCCAATTACTTCTGCCCCTTCACCGTATAATACAGCGTACAGGATAATCTAGGTCTGAATCAGTTTCGACGTTTATTTTCCTTCACTTTGTTGATACTCACTTAGTGGCAAGTTTCAAATTTATCGAGTCAATCGAGAAGTTCTCCAGTTGGGAGTTCACTTTAGTCGAGGGCAAACATTGCACTACACTCTTTTCCTTGAAGTTTAGTGTATATAATGTCTAGTGATGGGCCCTCACGAGCACTAATGAGTAGTGGTCATTGTACAACTCTGCCTAACAGCTCACCGTGCTCGAGAGACATGAGACGGTCAAGAGTGACTCGCCGCTACAGTTTGTCTTATTAAAGCAGCTGTGTGTGCTGTGGGTCGATGACCTGGTGTGTGTGTGCTGCTGAGAGGGATCCCTCTCGTGGTGGTGTGTTGGCTGCTGCAACGGAGCAGCCGTCTGTCCAGCAACATGCTGGTATTGTAAAAACAATATTCGTACCTATGTCTTCTGTCTATCACTTGATAATTGCGAACCTGCGTCTTGCAGCGAGCAAATAAACAGAAACTTTAATTGTGCTACGCAGCGCGCAGTGCCCCTGTAGTGGGTGCAGCGCGCGTGTCCGACGCTGCGAGGGGAACGCCCTGGAGCTTCCCCCGGAATGGACGTCCAGTGCGACTCTCAGTAGTGATCCAGGCCTTAGCTATCATTACAATGATATTCCCCTGCTAAATTAATAGGATTTATGGTCCCGTTATGAAATAACAGACAATTTGTCCCAAAATATTTTAAACCTTACTTCTGACCTAATTCTTTAGGATTTTTATTCATTTCTCAGGTGACCTGTCAGAGATACATGCATCAGGTTTTCCAGAAAGTTCGTGCTGATCTTTAAAGAAAAGAAAGAGGTCAATAAATATAAGCCAATACATTTTTAATCAACTTAATAAGAACCATTTTGTTGCACAATGTTTATTTAACTCCAAAAACCCTCTTCCCAGAATTGCTGTAGTTTCATGGCAAAGAATTTATCACGGTATCTTTGTAAGTCATCCAAGGATTCGAAATTTTTACCAATAAGACTATTCTGCAAAGACCTGAATAAATGGAAATATGGAGGAGCAATATCTGGTGAGTATGGAGGCTGGGGTAACACATCCCAGCCAAGCTACAGCAATTTTTGTCTCGTTTCTAAAGAAAAGAACGGTCTTGCATTATCCTGATGAGAAACAACACCTTTCCAGTAGGCCAATTTGGATGTTTTTCTTGAATTGCTGCTTTTAACTCGTCCAGTTATGATCAGTATTTCTCAGAATTATCTGGTTACTTGGGAGAAGCTCATAGTACAGAATTCCTCTCCAATCCTGCCAGACACAAAGCAAAATTTCTTAGGGTAAGGACCCGCTTTTGGGGCGGCTATAGGAGGCTCATGTCACTTTCTCTAGGGTCATTTTCTCTGAACATTTCGGTAAACAATCCATTTCTCATCTCCTGTCGCAATTTGCTTCAAAAAAGCCGCGTTTTCATTCTGTATGAAGCAACTCACAGATGGAAATGCGATCCAGAGAAACTTTTCAAGTCATGTGACACCCAAATATCGTAACGATTTGCGAACCAAAGCTTTACCAGGTGCTCATGAACGCCGGATGTTGATAGGTCAAGGTCTCCTGCCAATACGTACTCGGGTTTTGCGATTTGGACTATTTTCATTTACTGACTGGATTTGGTCATCGTGTGTAGAGGAGGTTTGCCTGATCGCTCTTTATCAATAAGGCTGCAATCTCCAGCTCCGAAACTCTCGAACCACTTACGTAGATTTTTTTCCGATATGGAATCAGCACCGTAAAGTGAGTATATTTTTTTTATTGCCCGTGAGACATTTTTTCTTTATGAAATTAGGAAAGCATCAATTGCCAAAAATGATTTTTTTATTTTTCGTTTTGAAGAGCTATAGAGTTAACACAGGTTATAGGATCTCAACATTGAATACCTTGAAGATGTTTGGCCTTCACGCCCTGGCCACACTGGGGTGCTGCCGGTTTGTGTGCATGGTGT
>VOMN01007077.1:0-17752 GCA_014899125.1 Orchestia grillus | reverse complement strand
TGTGTACTGTGAAATAACGTAATAAATGCATGAAACTACTGTGTCAAAACATTATTTTTTGGATGAAATTGCGATAGACGGGCGTCGTTCTAACAAGCCTTCTGATGTACTATATTCCGAATTTATTTTTATCATTTTGTAAAGTTTACCATTTAGTTCGTTCTGAAGAACCACTCGCAGTTTCACTGTAGCGTCGACAATTTTGTTCAAATGAAAAAATACGTGCGCGCCGCCCCGCCTCATCGAGCCTTCCATTCGACGGTGACGCATATTCGTATGCGGCGTTTGTTTAATTAAGCCAGGAGACGATCGTGCCGACTGCATCTAATTTCTGTGCATCTGTGAACTTCTTGCAGTGAAAACGATGCGGTAATCTACTAACCTAGAGACAAAAGTACCGCGAAGCATTTGCACTTTGCTCAACTAACATCTACCCAAACTACTATGGAATTTTTGTCTTGGATGGTCATTAAGTTCATCAATATTTTGTAGACTTTTCATTTCTATTATTTTTGGGTTCTAGGTACAGGCAGAAGATGGCGACGGAGGCCGCTGGGGCCTCCTGACCTACACAATTGCTGGGGATGGCATCCCCTTGACAGGCTACTCCCCAAAACGGGCTCTCCACGCCACTAACAGCTCCCTCACACCTGGTAAACGACCGGCCGCGTTGGTCAGGAGAGACAGAGGTGTGCTGCTAGTGGCTCGAACACAGCGCTCTCAGGCCGCACAACACAAGCTCATTGAAAATCTGCAAGGTCTTAAGACCGCCTCTGAGAACGAGAAGGCACTTGCAGCAGGAAACCAACTCCATAATGCCTCTACAAGCGACGCTTTAATGCTGCTGCGGTCGCCCATCTACAGCGCACGCAAGCCGGACTACGCTCGGCTACCTTCCTTCGTCGTGCACCCATCCACTGGAGTGGTCTTCGTGATGAAGGCGAGTGAATGTGTTTCGTTCCCGCTTGCATAGTTTTTAAATGTACCGAATCCCACTGAATTTCACTGTGCCTTTTGTTTACATTTTACAAATGAGACGAATGACCTGACAAATGCGATAAGGTAAGAAGCATTTACTTTAAAAGGACAAAAAGTAAATTTCACCTGAAGTATTTTTTCGCAGAGGTGTGAAATTTTTTTTATGAAGCTGATGTACAATTTGGTTGATGCATCCCAAATTTTCACGGCATTTCAATACAGGAACAAACGGTGACAGGGGAAAGTAAATATCACGTCGTTCTTACCCCATGCTCACCATCTGCTTATAGGACAATGAAAACAGCGAATTTATAGCAATCCGTAAATAATTTCTTCCTTTACAGGTCAGGCAATGAATACTGCGAGTATAAGTGTTGTTAAAATGTTTCCTGTTTCTGAAAATGGGTTGCATATTGTGTTCTGAAATGAGTGAGAGATAAAATAGTCTAACAGGCAACTCGCGTTTGCCGTGAAAGGACATCTGAAGGTTTTACTAATTCATCTTGAGTAGCTACATTCTCTTAATTTAGCTAAATGTTCTTCTTATTCAATTAGCTGGTCGTTGGCTCACTTCCATGACGTTAATGACGTCAATAGGCTCTCAGATCTCAGGAAATAGAGCTAATGTATTTATTACTTCTCATTTCTTGACTTCAGTTAACATTTCGAAGTTTGTTCAATTCCAATAAATAATAAATTTGCCGCTGCTACTATTAAAAAATTGCTTATTAATTCATAATCATGAGATGTAATTTCATTATTGATGCAATGTTCAAGGAATGCTCATACTCCATCAATGAAATTGGAAAAGCTGCAAATAACCTTCAAACTTTTGTTCGCTGCTACCAAGTTGAGCACACTTTGCATCATTGGTGTTCTCAGCCAAAAAACTTTTCTTGGATCGGGGGCATGTGATAACAAAGCAGTACTCATGGAAATGTCAGTGCATGTGCTGAGGGACATAATTGAGGAGTCAGTTATATCATCAGCAGATATTGGCAAGAAATAAACCGGAATGTGAACGAAAATCTAAGATGTGAGTCGTATTTAGGAATAGATAGGAACGCTAACTATCGTCAAATCTGAACAAATCATCCTTAACAGGACTGATGTCATTTATTTTTCGGAATCAATACTTGAAAAAATATAACTCTGCGTTATATGAGCAGTCAAGATTACGTATAAATTTATAGTAAGGAATTGCAGGTTTAGATCTGCATGTGAGCTGCAGGTGACCTGGACCAGCTATCAGCCTCACCGACTTACGCCCTTTTCTTGAGGGGCGCAGCTGCAATTCACTGAAAGGGCGATAGGAAAATCAGTAAGCTGAACATGGCCTGGACTTGTCAATACCAGCACACTGCTGAAGTGAGAAAAGTATTTTACCTGATGAGAATTGGCACGTGTCAATATTGTACACTCGGGGCGCGATGACGTGTTGAGCTTGCATGAATAAATTCGGGTCATGTATGACTGTGACTCTCGCTCGCCTACGCGAATATCATTGAGTAGTCTTCAGTTCGGATAATTAATTCGGGCTAATGGTATTAATCCCAGTATTTTGGAGAGTGAATTACACAGTTTTTTCTACACTGCAGTCCTGTGAGAGGGCAACAGAACGGTCGGTTAATCACCGTAATGACCAGGCACTAAAACTCATTTGATTTCATTGCTAGATTCCCTCGTGCTCCGTTTAAGCTCCAGTTATTCCGATATTTTCTGGGACTTCACTAAGTGTTGATGAAAGTCACATGCATCATTTCATATGAGCGAGGCTGCAATTTTGTTATTATGTCCCTGAGATACTCGTACGTATGCGTGATATTGATCGGTGGTATAAGAGCGTGGAACTCGCATACCTCTAAACGTGCATTGAAGCTCATGTTCGCGGCATTGAAGCTCATGTGCACGTTTTTTCAATACGAATAAGATAGGAAGGTACTGTAGTGTAGCAAAGCAAATAAATTCACAACACGGGATTGCGTAGTACACTTTCTTCAACATTGGTCATGATATGTTGACGTATGATCAAATACGTGCTGATAAGAGTGAACGTGATCTTATGCACTATCAATATGTGTCATTGGAAGGATACTTCAAATGAGGCTGACTGTAAGGTAAGCTGACTAGGCATTTTTTTCAGCAGCGGATGAGACAAGCTCTGCCATTCTCGTTTTAACAGCTTTGTGCGCCACTGCAGGTCGATATTACTGGGTTGTGTGGGCCTCTCGATTCACATCATTTTTGCTTTCATAGACTAAAAGTGCAGATGCCTATCAGTGGAGACGCCTTTGGCATCAGTGATACAAATATGCATGCTTGCAGCTCATCAAAAATGAGTGTAGTATTTTTTATGGTAAAAATGTGTCGACATCATTGTTGTCTAGGATGGTCTAACGGAAGTCAAGGTTTCTTACAGAATGTTGGTGTCTCGGTCGATACAACACTTTCAGGAATTATTAAAATACGATGTTCAACTTTCTTCGGTCTTTTTTTTAGGAATGTTTGTATTTATAGTACTTCTGTGCTACTGATTTTCTAGCGGTGATACATGTTCGTCAATAGTTCAGATTATATACTCTTAAGAAGCCGCTAGTCATATTTAAGAATACAATCCATAAAGGCTCAAAGTTTCGATGTTCCTACCTCATCATTAGAAATAACGTAGTTCGCAGACTGAGAGATCACGTCACTTCTGTTCAAGGTTCGCGTCTTCACACTCGCTGAACAACTCTTCCATGAAACCAAGGCCGTAGAAGTTACTATGTCTTGTACTTGTATGCAATGAGGTTCCCGGAGCGAATAAGTGGAGGCTTCTTACCTTCTGTGAGCGCTGTACTCTTTCTGAAATCAAATGCATTCAGCGACATCTACATACAAAATGACGGAAATAAAAAGCGCAATGATTTTTTTGACTTCCTTTTTCCGCTAGTTTTAAAAGGTACTGATTGAATGTCGTTTTTGTTCGTTCAGGATTTGTCTGACATCTGGCAAAGAAGCTGTTGTTTCTTATTCTTTTGTGTGGTCATTGATTAACACATTTGTGCATTCGCTCATCTAATTCTACAGACATGTTTCCCCAGCAAGTCATTTCTTTTTAAAAAGTATTGGTCTATAATAACCATATATACAGGTAAGGTCTTCCATCTACATCGATAATTATTCAGTAGCTTCTTATCAATGCCACATGAAAATATGTATTTTCCAATCAACTCAAGTTAAATTAGACTTTCTTTCAGTGCACCAAGCTCGAAACTTTTTTGTTGAGAACATCACGCTGATTTAATTAAGCAGCAATAACTGTGTCTATATAAAAATCTTTTTCCCGGGAAACCACGTGTACGTTGGGTATTCCAGGTTTTGACAACTGACATGCCTTATTATTAAAAAAATAATTTCAAATGAAAATTTCAATTTATCAACTCCTGTTGCATTTTGCTGTAATATTTTTTCTCCATTATGATTTCAAAAGATAAGTTTTCCAGCTTCATCGATCTAAGAACTTGGGAGCTGCCCTGGTGAAGAAACTTCTCATCCTCTTTTTCCCTATGCAAAAGCTAGAGGCACTTTTGTTTTCGAAATATTTTTCCTTATTGACTTCAATTTTTATAATAAAACCAAGTTAGCAGTATCGCTCCAATAGCACGAAAGTCAAGTTTAAATAAGACCAGAAAATAATTGTTAGTCGAAGAGATCCAGAGTAATGCAAAGATGACGACCATCTGTCGTTAATGAACGATTATGCAAAAAGATTTTCTTTGGAAAAAATTGGGTAAATAATAGAACTGGTAAACTTGCTATTTATCTTGAGGGTAATTAGGAAAAGCTTCAAATTAGCTGTCGACCTTCACATATTAACACTGTGTAGCAGCGTTTCACTTCTGCTTTGCTGCTGGGCTAAACCATAATTTCCCAGTTCTATGGAACTAAACAGACTGAAAATGAAATTGTAATATAAGGGCTTTGCTTTTGCAGTCAGGTTAAAATAAATTTAAAAAATTAACTCATTTTCAATACAACACCAGCAATAAATATTACATGTGTACACATACGAGCAAAGTTTCATAAGAATACCAGGTATTTTTCAATGTTTAGCAGTGACCGGAGTTATGAAGCAACACATAATCGCCTGGCTCAAACATCATGTCTCACAATGTAACTAACCATCCAGCCGTTGGACCGAGACGGTCCGTCAGGCTCGTCACGGTGGCAGCTGCGGGTGACGGCGTCAGACGGGGGCAGAGAGGCACACACCCGCGTCGTCATCAACCTCAAGGACGTGAATGACAACCCCCCCGTCTTCCCCTCTTCAGTCGTCCACGCCGCAGTGCCGGAAAACTCTCCTGAAGGTGTGCTGTCCCCTGCGAGTGTAAAAATCAGTTACTCTCCATCGAGACACGAATGTCGCATTTTTTTACAGTATTCTCATGGAGACTCATGAATTTTTGTTCAATTCTTTATTTTTCAGTATGGAATCCAATCGAGAATCACAAGCTTGGAATCGTTTTTGCTCCGCAGGGCTTATTTCCTTCTGGAAAGTTTGTCGCGCACCTGGTCTATGAAAGGAACTTGTTTTTACAGTATACCTCGGTCTTGAAAACAAGCGTTTACCATCTCTAGATGCCCATAACACGAAACGCAGCGTGTTTCAGTTTTAAATAACGATGTTTTTGATTGAAGTTTTGTTCCGGTTGAAGCGATCGACGCCTCCGTCACTTGAGAGCTTTATTGAGCGATTTGCAGACCAATAAAGCCACGAAACTCTCAGTTCAGTCGGAGCGTTATTGGTGATCTTGCAGTGATAAAGTCTTGTAATTACGCCTAGCGTAATTGCAACATTTAACTGGTCTTTCTTACTAACTTGCAACTCTAAATTTTCATTCAAATTATATTAACGTGGCTGTCACAGCGACTTAATTTATTCATTCCACTTAAACTTAATTCAACTCTAAATTCATTCAACTGTGATGCAGTATAGATTATTCCAGTATAGTCACTCAATACATTTTACGCTGCGTGTAGTGAAGAGTGGAACTCATTCTTTGTGAGAAATGCGAGCTCTTAACTGGAATAATCTGAAGTGATCGACGCCTCTGACACTTGAGAGTTCCTTTCATAGACCAGGTGCGCGACAAACTTACTAGAAAGAAATAAGCCTTTCTAGCAAGAACAATTTCAAACTTGTGATTCGTGATACGAAACTCAACGAAAATTGATGACCATATTATGAATTAACTTTATTTGTGTCGCTTACTTAGTAATTCAGTTATTACGTCACCAATTCTAAAATCAACATCTATCTGGAAATGCATCGCATTCTTGCATAAACAAAGACTGTCTCCTTACTGATAATACAGATGAAAAAGTCCTATAGATGATGACCGTTGTTTCAAGCATAAAAAGCTTAGAGTTAGTTTTTTCAATGATCACCATTACCAGCAAATAGAACGTGATAAAAAATTATTTTTATGCATGCATTTCATGATCTTGATCGTAATCTTGACCATTACTTGACGTGACGCAAAAGTCAGATTTTTTTGCAGAGCGAATACGACTTTCCCTAGGTAACGATAGAGAATTAACATGCCCCTTTGTCGGCGATTGTTTACAGACGGCTTACTAGCGAGCTCTATACTTATCGTGATTGGTGATATGAGTTTGGATATGTCCCAGTACCGAATATCATACTCTTCTGTTCACGGCGCATGTCTAAGTGCAAGCTTAAAATGATTGAAGGTGGCAACCTAACGGCGCGTGACTGCATGAATGGATGTATACTGAACCGAATGCGTGGACGTTTCTTGGGTGCACAGTGGGTCACATAATAGGCAGTTTTGCTGCATAATAGTTCTGCAATGATTGTACAATGTACTATGCGAATACTTTTCTTAAATATTTGTCACTACTTGCATAACAAATTAACTTTCTACTCTGACTTTCCAGTAGATGTTCCACAGACCGTTTATTTAAAAAACTTCGAAGAAGAAATAAATCACCTAGCATCAATCTAAGTAGTCCAACAGAAGTTTGAAGCTTAATTTAAATTTTAGGAGATTACAATAAGGATTTTTTTAACGTTTTCAATCAAGCTCTTCTAAACTCAAGCTTGAAATAGTTGAATCTGGTAAGTGCATGAACCACAACGCCATAAAATATTAGATCTTTCAGATTTCTTTAGCCTTAATATTTTCAAGAGCACAACTTCCTGCCAAGATTCGTCGTCATGAGATTTTTTCGCTCGAGCGCCCCTCTTTTGGGGCCCGGGGTCATAACCGCGAGGTCCCGCACGCTCTCCGCCCAAATGTCTGTAATTTATTTAGTTTTAATAGACCTGAGCAACACAAGACCCAAGTTTAACACATTGCCCTTCTGGTTTTTACCTCGGCATTTTAATGGCAGCGCATTATTCTACCAGGAAAATTAAAAATACATTGTCTTCCCAGCGCAAGAAATTTGTATTTATATCACTCGAGTGGAAGTGTTTTTTTCTCCTACTTTCATCTTTTGCTTTTCATCGCAGGACCAAATCGGATGGTCTGTTGCTGAATTCTTTGAAATGAAATACCACGTTTTCATTGATGTTATACGGTCGCTGGAATATTTCATCATAATTTGTTCCCCAGCTGTCGTTCACATCAATTTTTGATGCGGAAAAATGTCAATACCAATAAATCCCCCACAATTTTGCAGATGAAAGTGTGTAGCTTGAGCATATTTTTGCCAGCTACGGAACATTACGCTGCTACATCCGTGGCCTTGACAAAATTGCCCTCTTGTATTGGAAGGACACAAATAAATTTATCGAATGTCTTTCTCGGGTATTCGAGAAGTAATTCTCTTCATTTGAGAAATTTTACGAACAGTTTGTAGCTCTGTGCCGAATAAAAGCAAGCCTGGCGTTGTTTACAGCCCGTTACGCCAGGTTCCCATTCAACTTGAAACGATGAAATCAAAATCAAATTTTGTTGAATATAATATGGTAGCGAGATGGCTACTCCGAAATGTGCGAATGTCATCATATGAAAGGTCATTAGTGGCATCACCCTTTCCGGCCTGAAGTGGCATCTCCCTCACCACACTGAGGTGGCATCTCCCTCACCACATTGAGGTGGCATCTCCTTCACCACACTAAGGTGGCATTTTCTCTACATTCTTCAAAGGATCTTAGAACAGTGGGTGACAGCGGTAGGCTACAGTAGCAGGTTACAGCGTAGGATGCAGCAGCAGCAGCTAGCAGCGGTAGGACACGGCAGCAGGTTACAGCGGTGGGATACAGCAGCAGGCTACGGAGGTAGGATGCAGCAATAGATCACAACGGCAGATTACAGCAGAAGGCAACTGCATCAGATTACAGCGATAAATCGCTGGTACTTACCATTTCTAATCAATCTTACCACAATAAAAACAATATATTATGAACTCAATATCACCTTAATAAAAGCAATATATAATCATCACGATATCACTACAATGGAAAAATATGTAAACACCACAGTATGACAACAATGGAAGAAATATACGATCACCGCAATATCACCATAATGAGAGCAATGTATTATCACCACTAAAGTAACACAATGGAAGCAATATATTATCACCATAATGGAAACGATTTATCATCACCACAATATAACCACAATGGAAGCAATGTATCATCGCCAAAATAGCGCCACAATGGAAGCAGTGTATCTTCACCACTATGGAAGCGATGTATCATCACCACTATGGAAGCGATGTATCATCACCACAATATCACCACTGTGGAAGCCATGCCTCATGACCACAACATCACCACAATGGAGGCAATGTCTCATGACCACAAAAGCCGCTTGTGCTCCTCATTCCGCACCGAAACACTCCACTCAATAAATAATAAGATGATTGAGTCCGAACAACGCAATTTAAAGAATGGAAGAACTGAATAATAGATCTGATTAAACATAACTTCAAATTTTCTAATCTGAAAGAGTAAAATCATACCCTATGTTGAGCCTGAAATGAGTGATGAATTAGTTTAAGTATTCAAGCATTCAAATTTCCTCCTCAAAAATGCAAGTTATTTTTTTTCATCTGGCTGTTTCAATTGTTGAAGCCGACTATGAGAGCTTACATCTCCATTACTTCTGTATTTTAGTGCTGTATAAATACAGGAGGTACTGTATATAGTTTTCTAAGCTGAGTTTTATTCGATAGCGGGCAAGCCGTATTGATATCCACACCCGTTCGTTCATTCCATATGAACTAGTGCTCGTATCTCGTAACGTTATTCAATTCCATATGAACTAGTGCTCTTATCTCGTAACGTTATTTCCTCATGAAGATAGCATGTGGAGTAAGCTGTACTGAATTTACGAGAAGCTTCACATCTGCATAAGAAACATGCACAAACAGAGGTAGAAGCTCGGGACAGAACGCTTGAATATTCTTTTAAATTTTCATAAAACTCAAGACTCATTTCTTAGTTATAACCCATAGTCGTTCCCAGCAGAATTATCTTCAGAGTCGTGGCTTAAGAGAACAAAAAGCTGGTCGCCTAAAGTCTTTTCCTTGTGCCTCTGTCACCTCATAAAAGACGCGACTTAAAAACTCTTGTCGCATACCGACGGTATTTCCCTCTCACCGAGATAGGACAGCATGCTGTATACAAACGAGGGAGAATATCTGGGAGAAAACAATATTTAGGATAGTCAAAACCTTCAAAATACTTGTCCATTTTGCTCACGATTATGAAATTCGTACTTTTACATTAGAATTTTCGATGATATTGTGCACCTAGAATTCTCTCTCTAAATTGTAGGCATAAAATGATACACAAAAACCGCAACGTTTGAAATGAGCAGTTCCCGCTTATAGAATCTACAGGTGTAATTTTAAAACCTCGATAATTTGGATTATTGTCTCTTTAAAGGTAACTTGCAGTTGTCCAATTTGTGTCTATAATAACTTGTGTCGGATTATTCAATTTTATTGAGTTTTTGAAAGCTTCGAGTTTATCTGCGTCACCCAGCTCATAGATTTAGCGTTACATAACGTACATATTTGGGAGCTTTAAATGTGCACTTACATGTGACTTTCATACAAAGGACTAATGTTGGTATTTGTATTATTTTTACCAATGTTATTCAAATTTCTATGAATATTTTCACGGCTATAAAGAATATTCTCTTCATTCCTAGGGACGGCGATCGTGACCGTCACAGCTCACGACGCCGACCAGCCTCTGGACGCCACGGAGTCGCGTTTGGCGTACGCGCTCCAGAAGAACGTCATCGAGGAGCACTCCGGCAACGCCATTTTTGCTGTGGAGCGCAACACGGGCACAATACGGACGGCCGTGTGCTGCCTCGACCGGGAGCACACGGGCAGATACACGCTGTTGCTGGCAGCAACCGACGCCGGTGGCTTGCAGGGTGTGTGTGTGCTGGAACTGCTGGCAAGATGACATTTTCTCACATTATACATACTACGTAGAAATGATGCTCTTACGAATCATGTTAATGGGATAGTAGGACGGAATGATGTTCCCCCGAGGGAACATTTGGCTATCGGAGTGCTTACGACAAATGGCATGTAGACTGTTAGACACAACCCTGATAGAAGGCATAGCTCGTTATTTTCTAGTGTATGCAAAGATATTTTTCTCGAAATACGCGTATGTAAATCCTCTTAGCTTTCAATTCTCTGTACTGGGAATGACTAATATTTTGATCCGAGAGCAACTAAATTATGCGGTTTGTAGATCTCGCTGGTGGTATAATGCGTTGTATAATTAATTTTGTAGTCTGTTTCCCTCAAATGCTGAGTAAGGCATAGACAACTGAATGTTTCTTGTACCACATGATGCTGCTATACTTGACTGTCTTGATCAGGTACATAAATTAAATTTTCATTGACGTGGGCCGTCTTCTTTTGCTAGTTATTCTCATTCGTAAGCTTCCAGGGAACACAATAGGATTTAAGACCTCCCAATGTAAATAAACCCCATTTTATTTTCAGAATTTAGCTTTTGAGTTGCCGGTATGAAAATTTTTCCTACCTCTGAGTGGTATGGACGTAAAAAGCAGGTAATCTTTCAAGTCATCAATGTTTTCGGTGTTCGCTTCTCATAATACCGTTCTTCCTTTCAAATTTTTCCGAATTTCAGAGAAATTCTGTAAATTGGGCGTGTGTTTCTTAAGCAAGGAAAATGCGAGTGTTTTAGACTGCTGTTTGCGCGAAGGAAATAAAATCCCAAAATCATTCCACCTCCTTACAGAATTTTATCTTTCCTTCATACCCAAGTTAGTGCATACTCGTAAGAAGTTTGGAGAGCTTAGAGTGCGCATCCAGTGAAGAAAAGAGACTCTAGTTTTCGCGTCGTTAATTAAAAGAAAATAAACAAATTGAGAGGAGTCTATGCCTTTTTGATGTACACAAACAAGTTTCGTCACGAAAGTGACTTTTTGGTACACGGTCCAGCAACACTGTGTGTTCTCTCAGATCCAGGGTAAATTGACACCGAATTAACACTAAACCTTCCTTGGCCCTAGGAAGCTGCACGGTGGTGGTGGAGGTGCGGGACGTGAACGATGTGCCCCCACAGTGGGCCAGGCCTGAGTGGGCCGTGTGGGCAGTGGAGGGACAGCCCCGGTCTTCCATATTAGCTACATTTCCTGTCAATGACCCGGACCGCTCCAACGAACTCGCATTCAGGGTGAGTACTACTCATCGAATCCACTCAATAACGACCTTGTGTTGCCAGCTCTGGAAATAACACAAGGGTTCAAGTTTGATAGAATCGTACCAGAATATCTGCTGACGAGGTCTCTAGCTCGTCCGTGGGCTTACGCACTGGGTGTAGGGAGGGCTTTGGCAGGGCGAACTGGACTACCGTCGTCTGGACGAAAGATTCATTAATGGTTACTTCTCTTATCTAAAAAAACTACGTAAGTATTTTAGAGGTAGTATAGGCCTCCTCTGCACATCATGCAGTGAAATTGTCGATTTCCATTTAGATTCTGTAGAGGTTAAAGATACACTGAGTTGTAAACTAGTGAAACTGTCACTTTTGGGAAATATTTCTATTAGGATCAAGTAATAGGAGCTCAGAGTTGTGGTAGGTTTACGGTGATGCCACAGCGACACATGCGAAGTGAGTCGCAAGAATGTCTGACGCACTCTGACCAAGAAAGCTTGCCTTCAGTTCTAGAAACAATTAGGTTCGTTTGTGATCTGTACTCTGCGTAGTTGAGGCTTCAATTCGGATAAAGCCCGGTATCAAACGGAATGAAAACGACACTGATAAGTAGATTTTAGTATGCGTAAATCTTTTTCTTGCATATTTTAATTATTACTGAAGTTTTCTTTTAGATTTGCGAGAAGTTTATAAATTAAACAGAATTTAAGGCACTAATCGATGGATTCGAAATAAACACCCTTATAAAATAATTAGCGTATCATTTTCATTCGGATCAAATTATTACTCAGTTTGGCCAAATAAAAAAAAACTGGAGCTAATGTCTCCGAAGTTAATACAATTCGCATACAAATTTGACCCCCTAAAGTAGTAAATTCAGATGAGAGTTTTATTATAACGAACTCGTAATTAAAATAGACAATTTTTTCTCGATATAACGGGTGCTCCGACTGACCCATCGCCCTGCACGCGGCAGTCCCGTAGCTCGGGCTGCTCAGCGAATTTCTTCCTTCGATAAATGAAGGAATTATTATCCATTCACATTAGCTTGTGAATGGACAATACTAAAGCATGGCCACGTGAGAGAGAAATGGGCTTCTCCAATCTCCCAGATGTGAGAAGTCACCGAGATCTCCTTAGGCCACATGAATTTAAAATCTGGGAAGATAAACTCAAAGGTCCATTTAAGAAATTCTTAAACGACTTTTAAGATAATTAGGGAAACTTTCCAGCTAATCTGTCTCTCAACTTCTTAACATATTCGCACCTCGATGAGTCTGAAAAATGAAAGACGAGAGTATTTCATGCGGGAAATTTATTTTGTCATACAAATGGTCTTGATGTTTGAACGAAATTTAAACGAAAAGGTGTCAAGCTACCACACGACATTGGACAAAATTTCTTCGAAATGTTTTATGCTTGTTGTATGTAGTACATTAGATCTTTAACCGAAATGACATACTTTAGCCTACATCCAAGGTACATCTAAAGCTATGCTTATCCCTCACAGCTCTGTGTATATGTATTGTGTATTCAACTGCCAATACATACTATACATTATAGGCACGAAATTCTATAAATTTCAACCCTCCCATTTACAACTCGTCCCCTCTACCCTCCAGCTAACGCAGCCATTAAGGTGAATAGCTCCCTAAAATGAAGAGGGAAGTTTTTAAATATTTAATTTCTTGAAATAAATAAAAAATATAAATTTACTTTTCTGTTTTTGCAACTAGGATACAGCATTCATCTTGATAGGTCCAGCGTTCCTAAATTTTATTACTTTGATGACGAGCAGTATTTAACTACTCAAAAGCTTGAGAACAAAAAATTTAATCGCCGAAGAATTTCTTGAAAACTACCCTTTTCTGTATGGAACATAGGTTCGAGTGTCATATATTTTAATTGATGCCCCGATTATGTAATGAAAATTCGTGTCTCTGCATGGTAGGATGGTGTCATTGTCTTTCTTCTGAGGTTATTGTCAAACATTGCAACCCCAATAAGCATGAATACTTCCAAATTCCCTCTTGTTACCTTCTCCCCAATTGAGTCTTCAGGTGGAGAGATCTTTGCCATTTGCCAACCTTTACCTTTATCGCTCATTCAAATTTCTATCATTAACTGTCGAAAAAATCGTCGACCTCTACAGTCACAAGTCCATGTAGGCACATTCCTCATAGCCTGCCCTCAATGACTCTCCCTATTATCCCCTGTACAGCTACTGCAAGAATATTCTTTTGCTTGATCCATAATGATCTCCAGACGTTATTCTCGTCGCTAGTCAAGCCATTTCCCCGCCATTCTTCTGCTCATTAAAACAACTGTCCTCACACGATTGCTATCATTTGCTTCGTCGTCTTTAGTGGATATTCGTTGCAGTAATTTTGATTGTCTTGATCTTATAAAAAAATTTAATCACAGTTCATCATTTTGTTTGAATGTTATTTACAGTGAATAGTACTCACTGTAACTTAAATACGCATTTGGAGTAAACTCTTCGAATATTAAAAGTAACGTTCACCTTGCTTTACTGTTATGCTACAAGCGTATATACATACAAACGTATGTATCATACAAACTCGTACAGGACATACGTATTTCGACAGCCGATTTGTTTGAAGACTATAGATTTCAAGTCTCTGATTTACTGTTGCATCATAAATTTGAGCTCAATAGAGGAGAAGTGAACAAGGAGCAAAGTTACACCATTTTTTGGTTATTTTTAATGATATAATTAATATAATTTCGGTTACCATTCTTTTTTTTTGCCATGTAGACCAGCAACGCCTCCCACAAAAATGAATAGTTACAGAACTGTAGCGCAAGATCTCACATTGGACGGACTTGCAGCTTTTTCATTACAGCTAAGAGTCGTTTGAAGGAAAAAAAGTCACCGTAGATTTCCATCATCCGGAATAGGGATTTTTCCTAGCGCTCTGAACGAAATTAAAATAGTTCTGAACTGTTCGAGTATACATCATTTAATTATTTAGAGCGTTCTTGAAAAAAGTGCAAAATCTTGATGAGAAGGAGTATGAGAGAAGCCTGACAGAATATCATTAGTTTGTTACGCTAACTAATGAGCCCAGAATTTCTCATTGGAATCATTCTGCTACATTTCCTGGCACAACACGGGTGAGTGGGTATTGCTGGAGACGTCCTGCTCCATTATGGAAAACCTACACTAAAAACACGTTGTTTTTTCTGCGAAGTCGTTAATTATTCTTGACTTCTGTTGGATCAAGTTCTGATCAAATGGACTTTCGACTCGTTGGCCTGCGGTTGCAGTTAATGGTGGACATGTCGTACACGGTAAACAAATTTGCAGTGGGTAAATAATAAGCAACGAGATCACTAGGGGAAATTTTTATTCCTTTGAGATAATTTTTGGATCCATGAGAACGCTTCTTATAAAATGAACCCAAGAACATTCAGGGGAATTGAGTTTCACAGCTAAAATTTTTCAATTTTTCCAAGTCGCTGCAGAGTGAACGTGCGCTTTTTCTTTTCCTGTCCGAGGCTTCACGCTTTATGTCTCGTTACTTGCCTATAAATAGGTTTTTAAATCATCAACAAAGTTTAAGCCGATACTCATTAAAAAAATTTGTTCACATTGCCAAATGATCGCTGTGATTGTATGATCTGTCATTCAAAAATGAAGGAAAAGTAGTTCTTCAACTCTCAAATTCGTACTTGAAGCTTCGCGAAGAGGTGATGCATATGAGAATTGATAATTTATCCTGAAAAAAATTCGGCATATGTTGGAAAAACATGACGTGTATCGATAAGATTTAACATAAGTCACGCAATCACATTTTCGAAATATTGGCATGGAAATGTAAAACGATGACTCACCCCATTTCGTAATGTTGCAAACCTAAAATGGGGTCAAAGAATACATCAGCGGGTCATGTCGAAAGAAGCCAAATTCGTTGCGGAATTCTGAAATAAGCGTTCGAAGAGATTTTCTTTCAATGTTCGAAAGGTCATTGTTCTCTATTGAATCAATTGTCAACTAGCTCGAGGAAAATGCTCAACAATTGTTATTTGGATGGAGGAAGTTATGATAGTCATTACCTTATCCTGTTTTGAGCGGGTGCGGTCTGGCCTACATCGCAGTTGGGCTAAATGCAATGTCTGCCTAATAAACCAGGGTATTACCATTAGCGCGAGTCTTAAATTCTCGAATAAGATCACTGCAGGTGCCATAAAATAAACTTCAGGTCCCGCAGTTAATTTCCACCCTGCCACCATTATTCGACAGTGTCAGACCTTGCTTTATAGGCCTTTTTACCTTCTTACTTGTGCTGTACGGTTAACAGGGATCCCTGTGAGGCAGCTCCCAAGTCAACCAGTCTTTTGACTCTTGTTTTTTGGAGAGGAGAAGCCGAGCTCTAGCAACTCAATCGGAGAAAGGACTGAGGATTTCCGCTTGAATATTCACGAGTTCACTGAGCCTGAACCGCCAGGGTTAACAATCTATTGACTAAAAAGGGAGATAATCCCGATGGAGGGAGTTTTTGCGTGTTCACTTGTTTAAAATATGACTGAAACGCACAATTTGAGGCTAGGTTGTCCATCAATTTAATGATGAATGAAATCAGAAATTTTCCTTAACAGACTCTTCTGTGTTCTTTGATTGTAATGCTGTGCCAGAGATTCTCTGATCACCTTCAAACTCATGTCTTCAAAGGAAAAAATAATCATCCTTCGAAATAACCACATTAGATGCGTGCCTGAAAGTGCGATTAGATCGACGAACAATGACGATAATTACGTTGTTTTTACAGAAAGTTGAACAATGCTTTTTGAATTTCTTAGGTCAGTTGTCCAAATCTTTTTACTTCATCTTGGTACGTTCTCTTTTGAGCATAATAGAGTCAAATTAAATCTGTCAAAAGAGTGACAAGAGAAAAACTAGACTTCCATACTCATGCATAATTTTAAAATTGGAATAGGCACTCTACATTCAAAAATGGTTGAAAGCTCAAAAGCAGTTCCTCCACAATTTCTTTAGAGTTGTCAGCTTTCCTGCTTCTAATGAAATTATCATTACATCAGAGGAAGCATTCCAAACTCTAAAATCCACCACTTTCTTTGTTGTGACATTGTTGAGAGAGAATGTTCTTATCAGAGATCTCTCAAATATCCATACCTGAACCATAGACTCCCCGTTCTCCTTGTGTACCAAAATCATGCCACAATTGGGCGCAATACGCTTGCGTGCGACGGAGTCAGCAATGGAGAGCAAAATCAAGAAAAGTAATTTGTGTTACTAGTACAACATCGTATGTGAAACATGTAAGAAACGCTATTACCTCGCTCAACCTACGTCGCACACAGCCACCAGTTCAACTAGGGAAATAAAATATTTGAAATTTTCTTAGCTTTTCTCTCTTTCATTTGACAGGATCACCTTAACAGTTGTATTGTTCTACATATATTAGAGTACATCTTTTCAGCATATGAATAGAAAAGTTTGAAATTAGACCAAAATACACGATTAGTTAATTGAATTAGGTAGATATTTAATGCCTCACTTAGACTGTGCGGGGAACTGTTACTTCTCATTTTCGTTTTTGGAGCGGACGTTAGCAATTTACTCTGAATACTCCTTTCGTTATCCCACTTAATCTCACGCCTCGTAGAAATCCTAGGTCCTTGTTGTCTTGAAAACTATCTCAATATTTTGGAGCCAGAAGAATTAATGAGCAAACGCGAACAACGAATGTTTCATGGGATCCAAAAAATAATTACAAAAAGATGACCATTTAACCGGACCCTCTCCACCTCACTCATATTCAAGACTAGGCAGTAACCAAATTAGAGCACAGTGATATGGATTACACTGAACCCAAAAATTTGTGAGAGTTTACGCTGCCAGGTGGTGCCCGAGTCGGGACCAGGGTGGGAGCTGGCCCAGCTCACTCCTGAGGGGGGGAGGGGGCAGCTGGGGGGCAGGAGGTCAGCCGTGCTGCGCGTCATGGAGCCATTGGACTACGAGAACCCGCGTCACCGCGCCGGCATCAGCTTCCGTATCCAGGTTACGGACCAGGTGAGTGTGTGGTGCAGGGGACCAGGTGAGTGTGTGGTGCA
>VOMN01007062.1:0-18203 GCA_014899125.1 Orchestia grillus | reverse complement strand
TGCCTCACAGCTGTCAGCACTGCCTCACAGCCGTACCTGTCAGCACTGTCAGGCCGCCTGTCCAGCCCGGGGTCCTGCCTGTGCCGCCGGTGCAACATGGGGGTCGCGAGGCCCTCGAGAGAGTCTGAGGCGCCACCCTCGTGGTGCAGTCTCGCCATGCTGCGGTCAGACGAGCTCGGATGGTCCCCCAGCCCCCTTGGCCCAGCGGTCCCCACGGGGCCACTCATGAAGCTGTGGCTGCGTGACAGCCCCAACTGACGGGGCCTCTCCAGGCTGCTCTCTGAGGCCGGTAGCCCCCACCACCCCCCCGGGTCCCAGGAGCCCCGTCCAAGCTCTGCTGCTTCGCTAGGAACGGAGAGCTGGAGCCCTCAAAACCGTCCTGAGGGAGTCAGTGGAAGGCAGGGTGTCATTTGAGGCTAGATGATTCTTTCTTGGCAGGAAGATTTTGAGAAATGTTGAGCCCATAAATCCACGGAGATTACTACCAACAGTTCACTGCAAGCACGAAAGTGGCCAACAGCAAACCCTCGTATTATTATTAACTATTACCAGTAGACGAATGGTGTAACAAATGATGTTAGTTTGTTAAGATGCCCTCTTATTTACGGTAAATCTGACACGGAAAATTGTTATTTGCAGTATCACTGATACGGATTGCCATAACCGACAGTCGCACTGATCAGTTAGTAATACAGACCCGGGAATTTTTTCCTATCTAAATCCTAATGAGCGTGACAGAGAGACGGACGGACCAAGCAAACACACAATACTGGGTTATTATTATACGATATGACCCACAGAAAAACTACCCTCGATAGTTTTAAAATTTATTATATTAAGATATTACCGAAGTTGTTATCTATGATGCGAGTTATTACCATTTGACAAGAAACTTCAACATTTAATTCAATTCTAAAATTATCATGCGTGTTTTTTTGTGGGTCATACGGTATAGTGGGATTATTAGTTAGTTCAAAGCCCCCTAGCCACATGGAATGCGATCTAAAGAGAACAAAAAGACTGGACTATTTAGTATGAACTTTAGATGACTTGGAATCTCTACACAGATTTGTTCCCACACAAGATCCCCTCCACATAGAAATGGCAAGTTAAGAAAGAAGAGGAAGAAAAGATAAAAATCATCAGCAAAGAAGGTATGAAAAAAGAAAGAAGCAGAGTTCCGAAGGCCTAGCTAGAGCTGAGGTAACCTAACATCGCCTCCCTGGTGATGCCAGTCCCCGTTGCATAGGATTGATAAACCTAGCCCTTTTTTCTATGGCCTAACCTCTGCCCCCTCAGGGGTCACGGTTCATCAGCCCCCAGAAAGCCACCACAATTAACAGATGAAGAAAGAAAATTTGTGTGGAGGAAGTGATTCAACTGTAACCAAAACAGTTAGTCGATTTCTAGAAAAATATGGAATACGATTATCTAACAGGACAGTTCAAACCAGTTAAATTAAGCGGAGTGTTCACGGCACAGTTCATCATTTATTGATAGCCATAATTTGTCGTCATAATAACCAAATCATATTGATAAATGTACTGAGTCTGGCGGTGGTCACGTCAAAAGTTAAACATGAAACAAAACCTAAGATCTTGTTCTTTTTAATAAAATATATTCCAGCCTTTTAGCAATAATATTTTGTAAACTAGAGCGTTTCCGAACCGGCTCCGTTTTTAGCAGACACCGGCGTTTTTAGCATATAAAATAAGAATGATATCCAGGTGGCTGTTCCTGAACGTCGTAAATGTCAGGGACAAGCTTTGCTCTACAGAAGAAGGAGCACACGAGATTCAATCGAGCATTAAATGATCAGATAAACTCAGTCATGCTATAAAAAATGTCCACTCAACCCTGCGTTAGTCTCCTGAGGTGTTTTGCCCCTTCAATTATGCCAAGGTACTCGTAATTCCTGTGCAGCTCCCGAACAAAACGCGTTGGGAAACCCAAGGAGACAAATACAGGTTCCAGCCCTACAGTGGACGAGAGCCCCTTCAGCGCTACTCAGAAGCTCCAACCCGAAACCTTGCATAATTTGCACCACGTATGTCAGAAACGCGAACTAAATTTCAGTCTAAAGATACTATATTAACTTAATGATGGAAATTGGCTCTTGTTTCTACCTCGCACAGAGTAGATAATATAAGGCTATACATAGGAACTGCTAAGCAGCACTGAGGTGACTTTGACCCGATAAAGGGTGAAAGAGGTTCACAACACGGGAGGATTCATTTCAAGAGCTTCGGAACCATCAAAATGACACACACACACACACTGACACTCAAGAGGCAGGAAACAACACTCATGCACATACAGAAATTAACGAGCAATCGCTTCGAGAGCGAGAAGATGCACCACGGCAGACAAGGTAACGAAGGAACATGACAAAGAGAATGGCATTCTTAGAACAGAGGCTCAGACGTGAGGGAGTAAACATGAGTACACATCAGCCACCATTGTCAGAGCACAAACAGTAAATGAAAAATAGCACACAGAAGCCTTGCTGGAATAAGAAACACAGTCCTGAATAAGGGCTCTAAACCACGTACTTCGTTGCAGGCTGTAACGCGCGCCAAGTGGACAATGGCTCTCATCTAATGACTATTGATCGATTATTATGAGTAGCTTCGTGACAGGAGCGGGTGAAGCACAGCTCATCAGAGCCCTCGGTAGCACAACTTGGTGCCACCAGGCAGGGTGTGATCTCAGCTTAATATATTCTTTATCCATTGCAAAAATTAAATAAATTGAGGCCATAAACCCCCAGAAAATATTATCAGCCGTTCAATGCAGACCTTTTTCTCTCCAATGAGCAACCAATCTCCCTTTCCCTCATTCATTCATTAGACACAAAAATACAGGCCTTCTTAATTTGGGTTCAATTGGATGAAATTGCACTCTTGTACTAGTTAGCCACTTGGTGCGCCCCTCAAAATGTAAGGTCGTTCATGTCATGGCATTGGACGAGCTTCTCATCATAAAATTCTCACGTACTTGACATCATTGTCCTTTTTTTGAAACTGAGCTCTGGGTTATGGTGAAGAATAAGTAATAGCCGACCTTCCCACAGAACAATATATTGAGTATTGTTCAATGATATATCGAGAGTGATATTTTCATTTCCCAACTGGTCCCCTCTTGCAGGAAAGTAACCTTTGTGGCACAACAGATACAACTGACAACGATGCTGAGAGGACTAGTAATTCCCTGACTGTTCCCCAGCAGGCTTTAGATGCATTCTGGCTAGAAAAAAACTACATTTTATTTAACTGACTATCCTTCAACACTAAATAGCTACCTAGCACCAAGAAACTATATTTCTTTTAATTGAATATCCCTCAACAGAAAATAGCTGCCCAACTGTAAAATACAGTATCACTTTTGATTGAATATCCCTCAAGACAAAATAGCTACCCAACAGCAAAAAACTACATTTCTTTTCAATCCCTAGAGATTGAAGTGAGCCAGCAGCCAGCTCCTAGAGAGCAGGTGTTCATGTCTCCGAGTCGAGGTAACAATAAACTCACTCTGATGGACCTGGAAGGCACGCCGGCAGAGGCTTGAGAAGACTGTGATGCCCTTCTAACTCGACGGGAATGGTGCCCACCATCACCACCGTGGTTGTGGTGATGGTGGCGGCGGGAGAGTCGGGGTGATGGGGATGGTGAAGGCTGGGATGGTGGGTGAGAAGGGTAGTTGTGATGGTACTCATGCACGGGGGAGTCATGGTAGTGGTGGTGGTGACGGGGATGGTGACGGCGCACCAGACCCCCACCACCACCACCACCACTACCACCACCAGTAACACCAACACCACCACCAGCGCTCTGGCTGTACGAGAGCTAGGAAGGAAAAAGGTTCATTCATGATGTGGTAGCTTGAAACACAAAAATACACACAAATTAAAATACACCGTCCAAAATTCGACATCAGCGTCTCAGGAGCTCCGTGATTTTTTAGAGGGAACAAATTTTGCAGCTAACCACAACACACAGGCTTTGTTCTGGGAGCTTTTCAGAAGAACTCAAACAGGCGGTATAAAATAAAAACAAGAACAAATTCACTAGCCATCAAAACATTCTCAGTCCTACTTGTATCGATAAAAAGAGTTTCACACATCCATAAGCAATAAAAAAGGCAATACATGGAAGTCATTACAATAAATATCAGGTTTTAACCAAAGTTTCTGCCCATGTAAGGCAATTATCAGGGCAAAACGGTTCAAATGGCAAGTCTTCATTACAGATTTAGTTCCAGAGGTGACATAAAGTGCAACAACATCAGTAGCTCGGGTCACACAACGCCCTACCCCCCCACACACTTGCCTATGACCCACAGTAAACATTTTGTGGCCAGGAAAAGCTATTACAAGTAGACCAAAGAGAAATGAAACAAAAAAACTCGTGTGAGAAGTACCTGTTTTGCCTTAGTCAAAAAAAACATGGGAAATGTAGCAGCCAAAATTAAACATTCCTATTTGAAATCCACCTTTCATTAAAGCTTACAAGTGCTTTTTTTGTTACAGCTTACAGATATTGGAAAAACATATATATATATTTGAGTGCTGCCTTCATAGGAATATTGATTCCTTACTTCAGAGCAGCACTCCAAATGGGGTCTTGAGCCCTGGCCATCCTGACAAGGAGACAAGCCCTACACCATTTGAGGTACAGACACACTGACTAGTTACAACTAGCATTGAAGGAGGCTGCAGCTTAGTTTGGCTATGTGAAGTATGAGGCTTAGTCGTATTCATTTCCCTCTCATTCGAGACCCAAGGATGATGTGAAACTGTAATTATTTGTTTTCAATGCTATACGTTTATCTTATTTATAGGCATTTGTTCCTTTGCTGATACTTTGAGATGAAAAAAATAAAGGAACACTTGATAATAATAATTCGTTTTAATAGCCATTGAGAGGATAAAAATATTCCATATTCTTTTACAACGTTCTTAAATTTTGAAAATGCATATATAATCTGGTAAAAATGCAGATTTGAACTCAAAATTTTGTGAATTGGTTAGCTAGATATCTAGATATGTACAGTTCAAGTCAATTAAACCTTGTTTCAAAGTCATAACCTTGATTTTCACAGCACATGTGTGCATAGAGTAACATACTAGATAGTGACCAGTTACACATATGTCTTGAGCTAGTTTGACAGAGAATACACATACTAAGCTTGCATTATGAAATAAGCTACATGAAAACTTGCTCATCAAAAACTACAAAATAATCATTAAAGTTGATAACCTTGCACAGAAAAACCTTGTCAAAACAATAGAGAAGCAGCATTCATGAAGTTAATTTTGGTGTCATTTCCAGCACAACTCAAATAAAGATGAAGACACAAAACAACACACAGGAATGATAAGTTCATAATCAAACAAGCACACAGCACAAACCATGCAACAATAAATAGTTTTGCAAACTCTGTAATGCCTCAGAAGCTGAGAAGGAACATCAGATGACTGCACAACACCACAAGAACTGCTCTCAAGTTGCTATGGTGGGGAAGCTGTACATGTTGTCAAGTGAAAGTAAACATTGTGTTATAAATGTCAGAGAGAAGGTCAATTGATGCTTATGTTATAGCTAGCAGAGATACAATTGAAGACTTTGAATAAACACATTTTCTTCCTCTCACTGTTTTTAAAATCACGTTCTGGAGTGATCTTTATCAATAAAAAAATTAGCCATCTGACATGAAAGTGAATATAAAAATTATCTCATGTAACTCTATTACCAAAGAGTTCAATTAAAATATTCCAAGCTGAAATGAGGAAACAGTGGATGAGAGGTTCCACAGAAACGTGATAAGGAAAATAAGACAATAACTGGTAGTTCATTGAAGAATACCACATTCGATTATGTTTTGAAACAGTACAAACCACAAACTCAAACCAATTTCAAGTGCCAACAGAAGCACCCCAAGGCAGCAGTACAACACGGCAGCACACCAAGGCAGCAGTATACAACACAGCAGCACCCCAAGGCAGCAGTACAACACAGCAGTACAACATGGCAGCAGTACACCAAGGCAGCAGTACAACACAACAGCACCCTAAGGCAGCAGTAAAACACGCAGTATTCAGTGAGCACAGCCACCCGGCCCAGACTAACTTGGGTATGCAGAGCAGGAGATCTAGAGGCCGTAGAGCAGCCCCTGGCAGTAGATGCACCTCCTCTTTGAGGGTCACTGAAGAGACCCACCTCAGGCCCACACCCCACCTCAGTGTTTTGCTTTAGTTGCTGCACAGTGAACATTTGCCAAATCAAGGTGTCATTTGGACCTCATTAATTCTTTGTACATTTTTAGACTTGAAAAAAATGGACCATAAATCCCTAGAAATTACTGTCAACAATCACAGGCCTGGGAGTTTCCAATGGGCAGTCAGCCTCCCGTCCATCATTCATGGGGCACAAAAATGTGAGCCCCTGCTAGGACTCAATTGCTGGAAATTACACCCTCAATCAAATTATTAATTTACCTCTTTTACATGACAGACTAATAAATCAGATGTTGAACTCTCACTATACAGTAATTAAGTATTGAAATTCTGATTTAATGCTGAACTGAAATTTTGAGGTAATGCTAAGCTGAAATTTTGAGGTAATGCTAAGCTGAAATTTTGAGGTANATGCTAAGCTGAAATTTTGAGCTAATGCTAAGCTGAAATTTTGAGCTGATGCTAAGCTGAAATTTTGAGCTGATGCTAAGCTGAAATTTTGAGCTAATGCTATGCTGAAATTGCTTACTATAGGTATCGCTGAAGTGCTGATTTGTCAGAGCTGCCTAAAATTCTTATTCGATGAACAAATGGTTACTGTAAATACCATATTGTTGGAATATACCACACACATGCTATCTTAATTCTTTAATAGCTGGATTAGCATTACAATAAGATTGCAGGTAGCTTTGCATGAAAAATTAGCTGCAATTTTATGTATACTTGAAATAAGACTGCAGCTAACAGCAGCCTTTTGAAATTACCAAAAACTGAATCATTAGTCCATTTAGGTTTAATTTCCTTAATTAAAAATTAGTCTGGTACCAAGACATTCTGTTAGGACTGAAAGAATATAAAAGTATGGGAGGCTTCATGCGTTTGACTTACCTGGAGCTTTGCAAGAGGTATTATATCGCAGTTTTGGGGCCGATGCCACACGGTCTTTGATGAGGTTGCGTTGTAGTAATAGAAGCGAGATGTCTTGTTGTCAAATAATTCCCACCACTGGTTGGCATCAAATTTTTTACTGAAAGACACAAAATGATCCATAAGAATATACATATGAAAAACTTCCCAGAAAAACCTGAAGCTATTGATGCCATATTTTACATACATCGCCATCCACTATTGAAAGCCTGTAAGACAAATCTATAAGTTCAATACCTACTATTTTCTAGGAATAAAATTTACCCTCAAAGTAAATTGAGGGCTGATATATTCAATTCTGCTGATAAATATACATTCTACAGCCTAGTTTGAAATATTTTCTCATGCTATAGACACTAAACCAGCAACTGACTATGGCACAGATGGATGCAACTCCCAAACACACTGGCCGGTGGTGAGATTTGCATACATGATGTTCCGTGAGGTGGGCTCTATGATCTCCACCCACTCCAGTTGCCTGAAAAGTAAAAAGACAGAATTAGGTATATTTTTTGCATTGATTGAATCAGGAGCATTATTTGAGGAATCTTCAAAATGCAAGCTTCAATCTAGAAAACTAAACCAGCTGAACTATACAGTAATGGACTAATTGGGGAGGAGAGATTATCCATTGACATGAATATTCCATGTACAACTATTCTGAAACTTTTCTATCGAATATTCTGACTATTATTAGAATAGGCATTCAAAACATTTACACCAGCAGATTTCGTCCTGCACATCTGATATTCATTAGAAAGCAGTGTCCATAAATTAAAGGTTCTACTGTACTTCCATTAATATGTTTGCTTAAAGGCTAACAGAAAAAACAATGGATAGTATTTCTACAAAAATACAATAACTGAAATTCAAACAGAATGAAATAAAAGACTCCTCATTATATGGTAATTCTTCATCCTTCATTATGTGACCATTTTCATGCATTTTCATGCCGGTAAGGGTACATTTCAACATGCTGGAACAACGCATGTTCCAGTGAGTTGGAACACACTCCTACAGACATGATAATTGTCAAATAAGAAAGGATAAAGAATTACCGCATAATGAGAGCTCCCTGTACATAGATTTTATTAAATTGCTTGATTAGGCACATAAATCTTAAAAACTATGATACAAACCTAACTTAATAATTGCATCTTAATGAGAATCAAGCCAAACTACCCAAACTCCTGCATCTTTTTTGAGAGATTTTACTACTTCCATTACTTCAACTAGAAGAGATTTCTAGATATTTCTGTCACTGATTTTAGAGGTCCATTAGCAATCTCAACTGTCTGTTAAATTAGTTTAAAGCTCTGGCCTCATAAAATGTAATCAGAAGAGAGCAAAGAGATGGATCATTTTGTATGGATGAGGCATAAAGCATTGGAAATCTAGGAAATATATGCACTAAGTGTGTCTTCACATAGGATTCCATACACATAATAACAGTATGGTAAGAATGAAATGAAAGAAATGACAAAAGATGATTAAAAGGAGCAAAGTGAACACAAGAGAGAGAACTCCCAAAGGCCTATCTATAACTGAGGCAACCTGACATTGCCCCCATAGCATTACCCACCACACACAACTTAACTAACCTAACTCTGTTGCCCAGCCTATGCTCCTTCTAGGGGTAATGAAATAAATTAATCTATGGAAATGACAACAGTAATGCTTATTTTTAAAACTTTATGCTTCATTTATACCTTTAAAATATAAATAAACTTTCATTTATTCCAAAGACATTATATTAGAGGGCTACTATTACCATATCATACCTCTAGTTAAAGCATATAATTGATATTTCTCTCTTAGACCCTCGCCTAAATGAAACATTCCCGTAGTTACATTATTTTTTGATGACAATTAGTATATTGTAAAAATAATTCAACTTCATTATGGTAAGTATAATTATAAAAACTAAGAGAAAAAGTTTTTATATACCAACAAATACTATCATGAGGACCTACTAGGGACAGTCTGGGCTAGTCAGGATGAGTGGCTCAGATTGCATACCAACTATGGTAGTGTCCAAACCCTGAAGTATGTAGAATTTCTCAAATCTAAAAATTGGGTAATAAAATTTAATATAGTCATCCCTGAGTTAATGCAGTTAATAGGGACCAGAACTGGCCATTATAAGTTAAAAAGGTCAAAGTTGTGTCATCTTCTCATTTTTAACATACATACATTTTTTGTGTATTTATAAATATTAATAAGTGTATATGAAACCATATAAGTGCATGCATCATCATTAGAACATTAAAGAATACTTTCAAACATGCAAATAAAATATTAATAGTATAAATCAGCTCAGCCAATCAGCTTGCAAGATTCCCAAGTCGGGATGGATATCAAATGGCTGGATGCTAGCCAGTCTATCAGAGATGTGGATTTTGAATTGTGTGAGCACTCCCTGCCTTCTGTCTTTCCACACTAGATCCCCTGTGCACAGAAACAGCAAGCTGTAATGGAATGTGGGCTCCATGGTGCAGTGGTGAACATGATGGCCTCACAGCCGACAGGACAAGGGCTCGAGCCTCGGCTCAGGTGGGTGGGGCTTTTCACGTGACCACGGAGTACTTCCCTTGGAAAAGGAAGTTTAAACCACACATTCCTCACATCCCCCACCACACCAGTAGTTGTAAGGCATTTAAAACCCAACGGTAAAACGTGTTGGAATAATAAAGGTTCTTTTTTTAAGAAGGAAGAGAAAGAAAAGATAAATAAGAAATAGCAAAGAAGGAATGAAACTGAAAAGAAGCAAAGTGGGTACAAAAGATAGAAGTCCCAAAAGCCTATCTAAAGCTGAGGTAGCCTAACAGTGCTCTTCTGGGGGTGCTAGTCTCCATAGCATAAGATAGACAAAACTAACTAACCTACATCTAACACCTATGGCCAATCTAATGCTCCCTGGGGGGCTACCATGTAGAAAGAAGTTTCAATACCACATGCAATTTCTTTCAAATGTCAGGAAATTAACAATTACCTAAGAGGTCAAAAAACTCATTGATCAATTTAGCAACCATTTCATCCATCACTAAGACAGAAGCCGGAGAAAGTTTTCAACATCAAATAAAATTTAAAACATCTTTTTAAAACTTTTTTGTCCCAAGTTGCCCCACATGCTAGAAGTACTGAAGATGCTATAGTTTTCATTACAAACTACTTTTATTGGCTTAAGTTTTTATAGACCTAATCATACCCCTCACTCAAACCTACAAAACATGACACAAAAATCATTAGCAAAAAGTTATTTACAAAGATTTTGCAAATTGTCCTTAGTAATCCTAACTGACGGTAGTGATTTGTACAGGTGAAATAGATATTATTCACAAAAGAAACATGTTTCAGAATTGAAAAGGATAACCAAGAAAATAAATGTTCACATTTACATTCATACTGCAGCTTCTTTGTTTAAAAGCACAAAGTATTCACAAACATTTTTTTTCAACAATTTGCAAGACATGATAGTAGGTTTATTTTTGACAAGTTCAATCAGATTCATAAGTTCTGTAGGCAGCATTGCAAACAGAGAAAATTACAGAAATTTTTCTTCCTAATGTCTAAATGAACCAAATCAGACTATTTAAACAACTACACATAACCAGCTAATTGTTTCAATGTTTAAACTGTTGTTTTTACTGACTAAACTGTTGTTTCTAATGACTAAATTGTTGTTTTTAATGACTGAACTGTTGTTTTTAATGACTAAACTGTTGTTTCTAATGACAACTGTTGTTTCTAATGACTAAACTGTTGTTTCTAATGTCTAAATGAGACCCAAATTAGACTATTGAAACACCTACACATTATCTACTAATTGTTCAGATATCCAAATTGTTCTCTTTGATGTCTAAATGGGAATAAAATTAAATTAATAAAACAGCTACACAATACCCACTTCTACATTATTTTTTACTACATTTTCATAAGCATTATTTTTTCCTACTTATGAGCACTTTTTGTTACACAAACCAATTAAACATAATTTTCAGGTTTCAAGGATTGGAACAGATAGCAGTATCTTACTGTTTAATGAAAACCTGATTTACATGAAACAGCTATTTTAAAATATTATGAAATGATCCAAAGCTTCTAATAAAGATTAACACTTGAAGGACAAAATTATTATAACAGTAAGGCAAAATTTAGCATCATGAGAAAGTGTTGTTACAGCCTTATGTATGCAGCACATAAGGCTGCATCAGCTTTGTTTAAAAAATTAGTCAAAGCCTAAAAAAAACAGAACGGTTTAGTCTTCCATGGCTGTACAAAGTTAACTGTACTCCTGAGAAACAGCAGTAAAACAGTAAACTGGAATATGGTACCTACATCCAAACAGTAAAACAATGAAGAAGAAAATTCATAGAATTGTATATTTATGAGCAAAATTGTTCACTTTCTAGAAAAATATGATACTGGTTCAACATATGATTATCAATTTTAATTTTACTTATTATATAATAAAACTCATATATTGGAATGAATTTGATTGAAGTCTGGATTATTCTTCTTCCTATCAAAACTTTACAACCTAAGTGAACATTTTTGAGCCTACTCCTAAACTATATTTATTCATTTATTTATTTCATTAGTTAACAGCTCCACAGCCACATGGAATACCAGCTCAAGAGAGCAAAAAGAAGAGACCATTTAGTATAGCCTTCAGAAAATGTGGAATCTATGCACAATACATTCCCACATAAGATTCTCTGCCCTTAGGAATAGCAAGTTAAGACAGAAGAGATGGATTACAAAGAACAATCAGGATAGAAGGTATAAAATGGAAAAAGCAACGTGGGCACAAAAGACAGAAGTCCCAAAGGCCTAGCTATAGCTGAAATGTAACAGAGCCCTCCAGGGAATGCTATTCTCTATAACACAGAATGAACAAATTTAAGTAACCTAGCCATATTGCCCATGGCCAATCTTATGCTCTTGAGGGATTACCCTTGATGAAAATTACCATCAATTAATCAAATTTTTCTGAAATTGGATAAATCCAACACCTTCACAATAACCCTTTATTCAACTGTTCCTTTTCTTTGCCTTTTATACTAAAACACTGCATTGTTACTAATTAAAAAGTGCCTCACACAATTACATGTACTACTGATATCACAATAAACAATCTTTTCTCTTTAAAAAGGAACAAGTTTGTTCAGAACTATTGTTTAACTAGCATGAGATTATTAATACAAGTTTATGGAAGTGCTAATGAATACAAATCTAGAGATTTAATATATCATAACAAATTCAAGTCATTAGTGATTCATTGTTTAATTCTTGTGAAGTTCAACACTCATTTTTCACTTTATAATCTATCTATAGCTGTAATTTTTAAATTGGATAATAAATAATTTACTCTGGACACCTGAGCAGGATGTCTTACTTAATGTACAGCCATTATTTTCATATCATTGACTAGGATTTTCTTTCAGTGGTGGAAATCTATTTTCAAAGAATAAACCTCTTACCATTGAAAAATATTCAGACTGTTCTCCTACTAATGCATTGTAATGTTGCAAACTTTTTGAAAATTTGAGTTACACTTTCACACACTCTCACTACCAGTATTACTGCATTACAATCAGTCAAATTAATGGAACATAGTTATCCTAACCTAACCTACCCTAACTTAATTAATGTGTAACTAATGTAACTGGAAAAAATCATAGAAGCAGGAGGCAGATAGTATAATATAACACCAATTTTTTACAATTAAATATCAAACAATTGTCTTTCTTTCTTTTTTAGTCTAACTTAACTTCAAATAACTTGATCTAACTACATTTTTATTAATAAAACACAAGTCAAATTTTAATAAAAAGTTGGTATAACCTTAATGCATCAAAAATATAAATCTTCCTTAATAAAATATATGTAATTTTAGGAGTATAAATTGAAATTGTAAAATACAACATTCTCTCATATAAGGTATGTTCAGAAATATTTGAAATAATGAATATAGAATTATTAACAGAAACAAGAACAAAATTTTCCTTTGTAAGAGAAATACAAGTGAATGTTTACTTTAATATGCCAACTGCATACAGAATCCTGTTCATTATACAGCTTTCATTTTAGTATCATTGGCTAGGAATAAGTTTTCTGAAGGCAAAAATCAATTTTTCAAAAGTTTGGAACCATAGAAAAAATTTAATTGAAAGATATTCAAATCATTTTGGTACTAATATGTCAAAATTTTAGTCTACAGAGCTTTGGCCTATATTTTTACACCTTTTCATCATGTTACTTGGTGTCAACTAAACAAAAACTCTTCATAATATAATGTAACCCTGATTTAACTTTAATTTAACCCTAAAGTAACTTAATGTAACCCTAACATGACTGGTACAAAGCACAGGAGTGGAAGATGGGCTGTACAATATAAACTAATTTTTCATCATTATGTCTCATCATAAGCCTCTTAAAAATCGGTTTCTACCACTTAGAAAGAATCCTACATAATGACACTACAATAAAAACTGTATGATGAATAGAACACTCTGAGCAGAGGGCCACGGTAAAGTAAATATTAACCCAAATACAGGGTCAATCATCAGGTCAGATTAATCCATAACCAGACCCATCAATAACAAATAAGGTTCAAAACAGAAACAAGTACCTTAATATATATATATATCTTTCTTGAAATATAGAACTGCCTTGTTACATTTACAAGAATAATTTGGCTAACTTCTTCTGGGATAAGCAAGTGTAATTTCATAACTAAAAGTGTTTATCCAATAGTGTAAATTTAATTGACTAACTCTTCTTGAAAAAATGAAGAAATGTACCGTCCAAAAATTTTATTCTTGCATTCTAAATATTTGCTTCACTTTCCTCCCATGCAATTTTTTTAATTTTGTTCCCTTGAAAACAGGTCGTGTAAACCAACTCATAATCTTGGGAAAATGAAATTTATACCAGAAGAAGTTCTCTAAATTATCCCTAAAAAAATATATATATATATATATATGTATAATTTGGTCAATTACCGGTTGGATGCCATGCTGCAGATCCTCCTGAAGCAATGTATACAAATTCCAAATAAGACAGTGCATCAGTCAAGGACCAACGTGCAACTGTAACTTGTCATATTTATTGCACGGATTTGTTTTATAAACACGTACTTGGCCATGGTTTACAAACGATGGCTCACTGTTACTAACACAACCCAATACCTATGCAAAGGTATACATGAAGGGTATAAAAAGCCAACGCCCCCCCTTGCATACATAATTCACCAAAATTCATGATACTTTAACGATTCATTTCCGTGACACATTCAATGACCAACGTTTAATACTGCCATGAAAGCAGATAAGGAAATTATGGACCTGGAGTGTCACGATCGTGCCCTCGTCTGATTCTTCGTGATAGCCACTGTAAACACAGAGGACCAGTTCCACCGTTTCGACGTCACTGGCTTCGACTCCGCAGAGTCCGCTCTACCCTTACGAGAGAAAGTGATCGTGATGAACAAAAAAATTATTTACTACTCGGACGCAGAAGTTTCATAGCTATGCCTGATATTTATAAATCTACAAAAGTTTTAGGCTGTATGACTAACTTCAGTTTTGCGAAGATTGGTGATAATGATTTATCATGGGCTCTGTAGTACGCCCAAATTGAAAGTCGAATGATTACTTCTACAGTAAGAAATTTTACTTTCGTTGCACCTATTTGAATTGCAAAAGTTATGCTCTACAAACTAGTAATAAAGCTCAGTTTTATCCACTTTTTTACATAAAAAACATAGGTTGTGTATAAGAACCGTTTATATCATGTTGCAACTGATAAGCCAAAGCATAAAGAATGAGATTTATGAAACATGATAGGTGGTTGATGTTCAAATAGTTAAGAAAGAATATCCGTCACTGTTGTTGCGAAAAAAAGCGTTGTCCTAAATAAAAATATATGTGAAAAATTCTAATTTTTGAAACCTTATCCTAGGTGGGAAAAATAAAATTTGCTATCTCACCTTAAGCTTTGACGTCTGCTAATGAGCATACATGATTATTTATATTTCGTGTGGTCAAGAGATAAAGCAGGTACTTATCGTTATTAGGTTGCTTTCCCTAGGGGCTGCTCACCACAGTGGGTAACGCACTCTCCTTCAAGTGAGGCGATTCCAAGTTCTATGCCCGGCTATGCCAGTGGGTTTCTATGGAGTTACAAAGTGTTCCTCTTGGAACAGGAGGCTTAAACCCGATTTTCTTTTCAGCATTTAGAGGTGTTGCCACAAGTTATAAGGTATTTAAAAATCAATGTCTTGTACTGCTCGTCGACTTCTTTGAACTTCGTCGACTTCTCCTGTGCTCTCACCTCTTCAACTAAGGCGCAAACCTCTTTAATTCCCAATTGTCAATTGATAAGACGATCCTTGAGATGACATGCCTTCTCGTATTTTAAGTACCATTTGATTTATATTTAAACTTTTTCGCTCAATGCATTCGAAATGGGTGCTATTTTTCCACTAATTTTTAAATTTTAAAAGGTAAGCACAAAAATCACAGGATAATTTTGGCTAACAATTAACTCTTGTTAGTTTGCCCTGAGGTAATATTCACAGAAGTTTCAACGCGCTTTCCACATTTTAGTGCTCTAGTCCCGTTTTAAGCCATATTTTACCATAATTTGTGATTGATTTAAGAGCGAACTGCTTTCTTTCCTTTACCACACTAGTCGCAAGTCTCAGAAGAACCATATGAGAAGAAATAGTCAATTCACAAGTCTTCATTTACTGAATACTTCACTTTTTCATATACTTTAAACGCTCTTGTTGATTTACACTTTCAAAGTGTTCAATTGGAATAAATACACACTTTTTTATTAAGCAGTATAACAGAAAATATAACATTCGTAAAAAAATTCAATTTCGCTCATTGTTCGTATTACTTAGTTATTACGTACACGTAAAACGTTTGAAATTAAATTGGAGTTTTCATGAACTCTTATAATGAAAACCGGTTGTGGGGTAAATGACTTCGAAAAATTTCAAAAGATTTGCAGGGAATTCGCATTTGCCGTAGTGGTAGTAGTGATAGGGCTTTAGTAACCCAACCTATCTCGCACCGAAAGAGAAGGGACCAATGAGTATGGACTTGATAGAACGGAGAGTCTATGCACAAGGCGCGTTTCCAATTCCCACACAAGATCCCCAGCGAATAGAAACAACAACTTGAGGAAGAGGAAAAAAAGATGAATCGTCAACGAAGAAGGCATGAAAATAGAAAGAAGCAAAGTGAATATGAAATATAGAAGACTCGAAGGCTTAGGTAAACTGAGGTAACCTAATAGTATCCTTTGGAGACACTAATTCCCAACAGCATAGCCCTTCAAGGAGCATAGAATAGGCAATAGGGTTAGGTTATTTAGGTTTATCTATCCTATGCTATCGGGAGGTGCACCCTCAGGGAAGCACTGTTAAGTTACCTCAGCCATAAATGGGCTTTCGGGACTTCTATTTTTCGTGCCTGCTCCGCTTCTTTTTTTCATGCCTTGTTTGCTAATTATTCTTTATCGTTGTTTCCGCTTATGCATTAATTCCCTGTTCTCCGAAGTCCATACTAAATGGTCCCTACTCTTTCGGTGAGAGATAGAATTACTGAAGCGCTACTATTCTTAGTACTACTGCTACTACTATTCCCTATAGCATAGAATAAACAAGCCAAATTAACCTAACCCTATAGCTTATGACCTATCTTATGCCTCCCGAGGAAGTGTTTAATGTAAGGTAGGTCAGTATATTATGACGACTGAAGCTAGGATGATCTAACATTTTCGATTTAATCACCCCAAGGCCATTTGTCAATTGGTCAGGTGGAACACCATTTCAAAAATATTTTTCTTAATTACAATATTGGTCAATGCTTTATCATCGACTCGAGGGTAAATTAGCACTCAGGCTATTTTTAAGCACATACATTGTAGGACGTATTAATTATTATAAATTGAAAGAAGAGTTCCTATCACGACAAAGAAGTACCATGAAGGAAAAGGAAAATAAAAATGCCCAGTAATCTTTCAGGTATTTATTTACGTGCTTGTTTTGTACAGCATGCCGATACAACTTATGTTCCATGTTCATTTTACTTATCTTCTTTGAAACTAGATGGGAAGAAACTTTTTGTATGACTTTTGACCTTATCCGGTCTTTTGACCTCATCCACTTTCTCATCCTCGTCGGATGACGATGACGATGACGAGTCACTATCAACACTTGATGATGAACTAGAACCTTCCCTGGTTTCGGTACTGGGGCTTTCTTCTCTTACGACTCCAGAGCGGAAGACCCTGGTGCTCAGCATAGCGTTCAGTTTGGCTCGGACTGCCTCGTCGCGAGGTTCTGCCGCTGCAATTTCCGCAGCCATTGCTTGCAGAGATGTCGGGTCACGGTGGCGGACGTACGAAACGCAACTCTGACGAACACATTAACATGATGTACATGGAAACTATCTAACGCAGTATTGTGAGTGTGATCACAACAAGCACAAAATTTATTTAGATGGAGGTGAAATCCTATAAAACGCTACCTAAATAACCTCTTACAGGTCTCCATGGCAGAAAAAATTTAGTCGAATACATAACCATCAACATCATATGGCTACCACAATACTACGCAAGGTAGCAACATCTATGGCTTAAACTTTATCTTCCTCAACTTTTTGAAACTGGTATTGCTTCAACAATAATTTCATTCTTGAAAATGTTGCTGAATGTATTTTATCCATTAAGTTTCAGTTCATTTTAACATAGAGGAGCCTGTTGTACTTCGAGCCCCACGTACCTCAGGCCTGGTCTTGATTTTAGCGTTCTGCAGCTTTTTCATCAAACTATCGCTGGTAGTTGTGAGACCTGCCGCTAGTGAGGCATCTCTGAGCCCCCACGTGATCACATCTCAGAACGTAGCTAACACGGTACCACACAACGACAGCTCAACACGACACCTCACCACAACACGACAAGACACATGTCAGCACAATACCCCACACCACCACACTTCAACACGACACACCACCACACTTCA
>VOMN01007037.1:0-10354 GCA_014899125.1 Orchestia grillus | reverse complement strand
ACAAACTATCCCTGATAGGCCTCCCTTGCCTCACTATCAATAAACGACAGAGGGAAACGGTCTCATTCAACAGCTTGCAAATATGCGAAGGCACACCATGCGCACAAAGCGGTGGCACCCCAGGGTGGGCCGGGCTTGAAGGTCCAAGCATCGTCAAGATATTCAAGGTATTCAAGGTATAATCAGTGATGGGCTCTTTAATTTATATTACGTGTATTTTCCACGATGTTTTATACTTTTTCTGAAGGGGAGAACATAAAGATGAAAAGGAAACTCCCAATTTTCTCAACAGAATAGTTGAGGGTAAAAAAGCGAAGTTTGATCGTTTCAAATTATACTGGAATCATAGGATTTATTTTAATCGCATTTAACCCAAAATCTATCCGAAACCTTGACCTGTACGCGTTGCTGGAGGCAAAAAAAGTCTTATTGAAATATAGCAATCTCGAGGGCCGTTCGAGGTAATCCGAGTAAGTGACGCAGATTGTCCTTTCCTGCGTCGCCCTTAGCACTCGCACGACTTTTATTCACTTCATAAAAGTGCGGTCAGATTCAATAGCCTTCCTTGGTTTCTCTTTTACAAACGAGATGCAAAAATCCCCACAAAAGAATACCTGTGCTTTTATGCTCCCTTTAAAGATTCTGCGTGTGTTTACGATTGTTTTTTATAATACCCAACCAATTGCTCTTCTTGGAACAACGTCATATTATACTGAGCCCTCGATTTCTCCGCAAAAATTCTAGCGGTGGATTATATTGTTTTTTAGAATATTGGTAAAATAATGCAGTAGATTCTTTCATCGGTGGTAGAAGAGCCTTTAAACGAAAAAAGTGTTCCACAAGAATATCATGACATCAAAAATCTCTTTCTTTGAGTGGGACTCTATTTATTCGTCTCGATCTTTGAGGAGATTCGAAGTGCAATTAAAATGTTTTATGCGCATCAGTTTTTCTCAGTAGATATGAAATGAAACTATCTACCAACTCGCTCAATTTTTCATAGCTATTTCACAATAGAAAAGTCTTGCAACTGACTTCCAGACTGTTACTAAAATACAATGCAGAATAGATTTTACTCTCAGTGACACAATAAGCGCTATGTAGTACTCTTGATGTCGAGAGATTGAAATGAGAGCTCACAATTTCTTTCTGAATAGTGGGAAATAATCTGCTGAATACAGATAAGTATGCGATCAAAAAACACATGTGTTGTTCAGTACGTGAAGACGATTCTATGAGTAACGTGTGAATTCGATGAAAAAATACGGTGGCCAATTAGGAGTGATTCTGCTAGAATGCTAGAGAGTTTTTGAGGGAATGACGTGCCTGTTGCCCGAGGTAGAGAACCATAATCCTTTAGAACGGTCCGACTCACTGATGGAGGGCTCACAGACGAACAAGAAATCGTCATAACAGCCTCAGAAATTGGCCGCCGAGCGACAGATGGGACTAAGGGGCCGCCAACAGCCTCTGAAGTCACGCTTCTGTTGGAAAAATTCTAGAAGCAAAGTTTACAAGCGTTAGTATTATCCGCAGCGTTCTGTACATACATTCCTTCAGTGGTGAGAGCTTGGGAGCCAGCGAGTGGACTTGAGAGTTCCGCCTGACGCGCTGGAGCAGAGGGCTTCCATCTGATGTTAGGTAACCTAGCAAACTCCTGTTTCATCATCGAAATGAACAAGACCTTGAATAAGTGAGTGTGTCTGAAAAAAAATGCTCACAATTTCTGGTGTCGAACTGAAATGTTCACTCACCTTTAGTATTTTTAAATTCTTGATTGCGGAACTTGTTTCTCTTTTGGTAATTACGGTTTTATCTCAGAAAGGAGTCTTTAGAGCGGCATCCATTAAAGCACCGACCATAACAGATTGCCACTTCAATTTTTGAGGCTCAATGAACTTCAAAAAGCAGAGGAGACAGATGCTGCCTCTTCATCAGGTCCTGTTGCTGTCATCCCGGCCTTAATCTTGCCATGCATCAGTAAGCCCTGCAAGATGCTCAAAGTCTGCGTAGTTTTCCAAGCATGTCATACGAGCTGTCTTCTTTTCTGCACGAGCAGTTCTTGATGGAAACGAAAGAGTGATTCCCGGCGCAGCATGATCTTAAGATGAAAAAAAAATGAGTCAGGAAGTGCCATTCGAAAACTGTTGTTACACTACTCACATGGGATCTTATCTATTTTTGAAACACACATGCTTTACTCCCCATTCTTCCGTTGAAAATGAGCGTTTTCAAAATCACCGAGTTATCGTTTAACTAGTTCTTAACGGGGAATGCAACCAGTGAAATGTTTGGTGATATTCTAAAATTCCACATTGTCTGATTGAAATTCGAGCTTCACGTACTAAATCCTCATTTTTTAAGTTGCAACGCATCCAATTTTTCCATTTCGGTCTGCGCCTTACTTTGCTGCACATCGCTATCATATACTACGAGGATATTAACTTCAAAGACACATTAAAACCTAGGAAGTATAAGACCGTGTATTTTGAGTCACCTTTGTTGGTGCTACCTAAGCAAGGCCTTATTTTGGCGGTACTTTTGTTGATGCTAGCTAAGCAAGGTTTAATTTTGGCGGTACTTTTGTTGGTGCTCGCTAAGCAAGGCCTAATTTTGCGGTACTTTTGTTGGTGCTAGCTAAGTAAGGCTTAATTTTGGCGGTACTTTTGTTAGTGCTAGCTAAGCAAGGCCTAATTTTGCGGTACTTTTGTTGGTACTAGCTAAGCGAGGTTTAATTTTGGCGGTACTTTTGTTGGTGCTAGCTAAGCAAGGTTTAATTTTGGCGGTACTTTTGTTGGTGCTAGCTAAGCAAGGCTTAATTGAATGTATTTTTCTGTTCAACCTTGAACAACAGGATGTCAGAACGGCAATAAGTTAGAAACGCCAAAGTTAGCTCAAGTTGCTGTTCCTCATTGAGTCAACACTTTTCGTTCCTTCAGAAATTTACGTTTTTAGTTGAATGTGAAAACTCTGTTGGTTGCGCAAACGTATGCTATAAACATAACATTTTCAATCTGAAGGAAGTATTCAAAATGAATGGTAAAAGAGTTTCACATTTTGCTTAATCTCAGCTTCATTCACAGGATAAGTCGCAAGGTGAATATGATCCTTCATTCTGCAGGAGTAAGGTGGGTGTGTAGTACACAACAGGCCCAGACCTTATCGTCCCTGTAAGGGCTGTCCAGAAATTGAAGTCTTCAGTTAATAAACCGTTGACTCGGAAGTTGGTCTCAGCTTCCAGTGAAGTTGTGGGCTGAATCTGGTATCAAAACTTAGACGAGAACATGGATGCAAAGTTGGCTAACTTGGTTCTATTGAAGGGCAAAAACATCAGTGCTGAAGTAAAACCATTCTACACTGATTAGCAAAGTCATTTCAATTAGAAGGATGAACTGCTCGTTTATTGCAGCTTAGGGAGATCTAATATGTGTACCCACTGTCAGAGTGACGGAACGCTGTATTTTCTAGGACTTGATTGACAGAAGTATTCATAGAGTGCAATTCGGTTGACACACATGTAATTTTTATACTTCTTTTTTACCCATCAAGTCCCTCACACTGTAACGCTATTGTGTTAGTGGGGACGGTGACACTATTGTGTTAGTGGGGACGGTGACACCATTGTGTTAGTGGGGACGGTAACACTATTGTGTTAGTGGGGACGGTAACACTATTGTGTTAGTGGGGACGGTGACACCATTGTGTTAGTGGGGACGGTGATACTATTTTGTTAGTGGAGAAGGAAGGTAAAATCGTGGACGCGTGGTAACTGTACATTTCAAACTCGATTATTTTAAAGCAATTACGCTGGCAAATAGTCCCTAATGCTGACGAATTAACATTGTACATATAGCTGCCTGCGCATTGAACGATCAAAAAGTGAACACAGCACTCTTTTTGAGTACAGAATCACGGTCTGTTTCAAATGCTACGAGGTTTTTCTTTGTAGGTAAATTTATCTTCATTTCAGTAGAATTTTTATAAAAAACTTTCCCCGTATAACCGAGCAAATTTAATTCAATCAGGTTTTTGCATGGGCATTGCTAGCCGCGGTGTGCAAATCCAATTTAAACTAGCTTAATATTTCTGGGTGTATTTTCCAAAATCAAATTCGAGACACTAAGTACAAACATGGCGGCTCTTTGATTCTTGATTACAGCTCCTAGAGCCGCAACAAGAGGCGTCGCACAATCGAATAACAAACGTCAAAAAGGTTAGTGTGTTGACCGCGAATATTTTGTGGTGTGCAAACTTCGGACGAAAACTATCTCTCACAACGCGGAAAACACACACAAAATAATACATACATCGTAACAGCAAGCTTGCAAAACATAATTCGGAGTACGATTAATTTTTCACAACTCCGGATGAATTTTCCATTTTAAAAAGTCTGACTGGCGACGAGTCAAAAAAGCTTACAAAAAATCGAGAATCTCATTTACCTCGTGATCAAAGGCCGCATGAAAAGTTCAAACGAGTTCTTAGTTCGAGGTTGAAGCTTTGACCGAGATTTCTTTTGAGCCCGAAACAAATAGGAAACTTTGAGTAGAACCTGAACCCACCGAGGCTGTTTGCAAAGTATCCGACTTGAGACTTGATCTTTTCGAATGAAATAATTCCTGGTTCGAAATGTTACACTAAATGAGCAATCCATCTTTAACTTTTTTATTTTCGAACCGCAATTCTGCTTCTTAAATGAGAATGAATAGATAAAAACCATGTCATGTTTATACTAGATTTGAAATAAATTTGTTTTCAGATTTTATATTAGCAGCTAAATCTGAACAAATTATACGAATTTTGTGTTATTTATTGAAAAACTACATCAGCGACCGGAATCCTCTGAATTTTCTAAGCGTAGCTCAAGTTGAATGAAATCCTCGGTGAAAAAAAAACGATGAAATTATTTTGATGGAATCAATCTGTAGAACTTCATTTAATAGATCAACGGGGAATAAGAAATTCGAACTGATATTTTGCTAGAAGTTTGGCGAGGGCATGTTAGAAAATTATAAGCTACATTGTACACGGGCGACATAAGAGGAGGTTAGATACTTTTCCTGAGGAAGTAAAGTGATGTTTTCCAGCTCAGACTAACGCAGAGATAACATATTTTAGGACCCTACGTCAACTTTGAGGGAGAGGAAACGTAAGAGGGAGAAAATAAAGTCGAGAACATTATGGAGCTGTGTCTGCTTTTCAACTAAGAATAATGACCTTCCTTTTAACGGCCGAGCTTTTTTTTAATAAGATTGCATTTCTAAGGCTTCGTACGAAAAACTAGCAGTGGGATGAGTTACATGCATTAAATCTGCCTTTAAGTGTAAACGATAAGCTAGCAAGAGACTCATGTATGCATGCGATGAAACTGCATTTAACTTTTACAAAAAACTATCAGCATCCTTATGAAACTAAACCCTATTTTTTGATTGGTAAAAAGCCGATATTGGGCGTAGTTTTGTAAACATAAGTCATGCGCACAAAACGATAGGAAAACCGAGCATATTCTTCGCATTATTCGGTTTCAAAAGTGAGTCCCGGCGTAGTGTCGCCTGAGCTCGTTAGGTAAATTTAGGAATACGACCATTTTTGGGAATGTGATGGAATGGCTTCCGCCAGGCTACAGACAATAGATTGTCGCCAACAAATGGGTGCAAAATGAACGTATTTCTTTTCTAACTAACGTACATCGGCCGTGAACGCTGCACAGGATTATACAATGTGCAGGGTTTGCACGTGAAAGAAAGTTCTCGAACGGCGGCATGGATTGCTCTCAGTCTAAAATTATTCGGACTTCAAACTCGCTAGCACCATGTAAATGTTCTCATTCAACAATTTGCTTTTATTTTAGCAAATTTTTTTATCTTCATAAAACAAATAGTTAGCTGACATGTTACCGTAAAACGTAAATTTTTCTTCTCAGAAGATTTAGAGGAGATTTTGCAATTTTGTTTTCTGGCTCACCCGAACTTTTTTCCAAACTTTAATCAATATCGTACGATGATATTGATGACAGATTAAGGTTATTGCTCACAGCTGATGCAGCTTTAAAAAGCTACGTTAAGAAACATGTATTCTTTGTGTAATGGTTTTCAATTTATACTGTAAGTACATTAGAGTAGAGCGCAGAACAGCGTTGCCGTGAGCCCCATATCTTAGCTTCAACCTCAACCTATCGCAGAAGTGTAGTTGAATTTTTTATAACAATGAGTCATTCGCATATTTGTCCAAGTCATTATTAAAAAAATTTACCCATTATGGCACGTGCTGTCTTAAACATGCTTGCATTTTTTAAATTGTCAGATATTTCAGCAAAATATTTTATTCATCGCACCAACCATAACGAACGAATTGTGAAAGGGGAACTGTGGCTGAGGTAAGCAAATTAGGTACTCGTGCTCAGCCAAGTACTGGTTCTTTTCATTATCAGTTATTAGGATTTTGTTAACTTGTTTCGTCCCTTTTTTTGTTCAGTGGACCCATTAGATTTTCCGCCTCCATTTGCTTGATTTATTTGTACGTTATCAATAAGGTTGAAGTTAGCTGGGAAGACACGAGTTATACATTGTATGCTTTGAATTTGCTTGCTGGTAACAGAAAGTATTTAGCTCAAGCAGTTAAACTCTTACTTTCGCTTCGTATTTCAGGGTTTTATTCGTGTAATTTAATTTAATTTCATCTGATTGACTAATCTCATTAGTTGATAGTTCATTTTAGTTTAGTAGTAATTTTTGTTCTTCATTATATTAAATTGGTGCTAAGAAATGATTTTGTTATTTGACTCATCTTATTCATATATGAGCGTTTGTTTTTGTTTTCAGCCCGTGCATCGTGTCAAGGCCGAGTGTTGTCCATCCACGCTGCGTTTGATGGGCATCATTTATTAAGCTCTTCTCCTTTTTTTGAGCTTAATCAAGTATTTCTCTCCTCTTTAACAATTTGTAAGCACTACTTGCTGTAATAAATTTCACTTGGACGAACGAATTACTCTCTTATTCATTTCTAAATGTCCCCTGGTAATAGAGAGAAACATTCTATTTCATTCAAATTCGATGAAAGCTAACAAAAGTCTACGTGAACTTTTACCCAGCGATCAGGATTTTGCAGCTCATAATTCATTTTGTACTGACACTTTCATTCACACGCCACTGTTCCGAATAATTTTTATTCATCTCCTTTTGAACTTTAGGTTACACCCCTCGCACAGTTCATGCCTTGTACTTTCCATATTTCATTCGCTGACAGTTTGTCGTTTGCCGTGAAATGGTAACTAAATTTGGTCTCTGATTTGAGAAATACATACATTCTTCTGTGTTACATAAAATTTTTCAGCAGTGAACGTTTGAATTCCTCATGTCAGCTTGGTTTCTGCGTCGCGAGGGTATTCAGCTCCAAATGGGCGACGCTGCATGCAGCTCCACATGAGCGACGCTGCATGCAGCTCCACATGAGCGACGCTGCATGCAGCCCCACCCACATGAGCGACGCTGCATGCAGCTCCACATGAGCGACGCTTCATGCAGCTCCACATGAGCGACGCTGACTGCAGCTTTATGACACTTCACGTGCTTAATTGAGCCAACCTCCAAAAAAAAGGATGTAGTTTTTTTTTGTATTATATGCTGTAGTACCTTGCAAACTGCATGTCGGTATAGCTAGGTACTAGGCAATTAATTTCTAATTTATGTACATTTTAGATATGTAAATATGTACGTCAAAATTTGTTTCTTCGGCCACAAAACCTCACTCTTTGTTTAGGCTTCCAATGGCTTAATTTATGCGTGATCTTAGGCTTGGCAGGGCATTGCAGGGCACTCTGTACTAAACTGTTGACATTTGTACCAGCTGGGAATATTTACACACTTGAAAAGTTCTCGTTTCAGAGAAAAATGGAGAAATCGTAAATTGAAGGCATTTGATAGTTATCTTTATTTTGAACGTATGCGAAAGTATAAGTTACCGAATACGTACCAAATGGTAGCCTGCAAGCAATGTATAGGTCGAAGCTTTCGATCACTGGCAGCCTTGAAATTTTGTTTAAGATAGTTGTTCAACTTTTGTCTGATTTGAGAAACATGTAAAAAAATCTGCTCATGGAAATTTGTGCCATTACCCCTAGGGGTGAGGCCTAATTATGAAAAAACTTTGCTTCACTCCCAGAAATACTTTTCTATTAATGAATTTTATGAATGAATGATTAATCGATTGGTTTCCCAGAATTATGTTTATATCTAATGGTTTTAACCTCAAATGTGAAAAATGAATTTCCGCTGATTTTCAATTCAAATCGTTGATCGATTAATACTAATAATCGTTCATCATTTTCCACGACGTAACAGGCAATGGTTCCTCCCATGAATTTTACAGGAAAAAAAACAAAAGCAAATGCCAAAATAAAGTACGAAGGCTAAAATGAGAAATCGACCGTTCTTCATCAGTAAGAATAAATCTCCCAATTCCATAAAATTCATCGGGCCACGTTTTATGCTTGGCTTTCCGTTATTAAAAAGCGATAATTTTTGACGCCTCGCCGTCGCTGCCCTCCTCACGGTGCGCGGCGTCCGAGGGCTTGTGACAGCAACCAAAGACGCTCGAAATTGCTCCCTAATGTGGTATCATTAATGCCCACACGCACGTGAGAAATAAGGTTAAGTTTCCATGTTGTTTTCATCCGGAAATGTTTTCCAAGCTTTCTGCAAGGTCTTCATTCGTTTGATGTTAATGAACACACATATTTTCAAAGAAAACTGAAAATTCTGGCCCTGGAGGGTCGCAAGGCAACGGCAATTTCAAGCTAGGTTTTATTGACGTTGGTGTTTGCGTTCGATTGCGCCTGAAATGCATGTGGTGAGATGAACAACCTTCGAGCACGCCTCAAAAACGGAAAATTCCCTGTATTGAGGCATTTCTTTGAATATTTGTTGGAAAACGTTGATTATTTATCGCTATCATGGTGGATATTAGGTGAACTTTAAATAGTTCTTTCAAGTTCCGAACTCAAGAACCCAAGTTACTCTGACTTTTGATCTAACTTCACTGAATTTGCATCCATTGATTAACGGGAAATCGATGATTCAAATCGCCATGTATTTTCCTCACGGAGGTATAAAATAAAAGAACAACTGTTTCTCGAGTAAAATATCACTACGACGCTAAAGCATTTTGAACCGTGCGCCCTAATCCCGAAGGGACGAAGTCTCAGACGGATAGGCTGTAGTGGCGTCGGGAGACTCCCGCATCGCTCATGCGTGAGGCGTTCTCACGAAGATGAGCACAATATCACGTCTTTATGAGGCGGAACAAAGCGTGACAGGAGCACCGATACGTGCTGTGGCCGCACGACTGCTCTGAGATTTGCTCAAGAAATTGGTTGCGATCAAAGAACCATAAAAAGGTTCTTCTCCAATCGTAAAAACGAATGAAGGAAGCAAGGAGTCTCGTAAAAAGAGATTTCAAGAGAGTCATGCGTTAAAAGTTGACACATTCACGCCGCATCCTCATTTGAAGTTTCAGTTACCGGAAGCTGATCTTGCGAGTAAACCTCATTTCGAAATTAATTTAATGCTAGTGGACGCACCCCGCCAAAAATGACGGGGGTAACGATGTTAAACTCTTAAATGCCCTTTTATATAAAATAACTCTGACATGAAACAATGTTATTTTCAGTATCACTGATACGGACTGCCTTAGCTGACAGTCTCGCTATCAGTTTAAGGACAGACGGAGAGACAGACGGACAGACAGACGGACGGACAGACAGACGGACAGACGGAAGGACCCAGCAAGCAAGCAACCCTGGACTATTTTTATTTAGTGGCCCAATCCCGCTGGTGTTTAGCAGTCACAGAAAACCTCTCACTGGAATCGATGGCTTACGGTACGAGAAACGAAATGTTCGCCGAGTGAAGAGTGGGGAACCGTCACAAAAAGAAGGGACCTGTTCGGAAAACAGGGAGAGAAAGTGAAAAGCTTTTTATCGGAATTATGCGAAGTGCGAGCTATGTTTGGCGTCACATGCTGCCATAAGGCTCAGGTATACTCATACACACAGATATCGAGAGCGGTTCGACTGTTGGTTTACGTGAACCCTTCGACTGCTGGTTCACGTGAAGCCCTCGACTGTTGGTTCACATAAACCGCTTGACTTTTGATTCACGTGAACCGCTTGACTATGACTATGGGTTCAAGTGAACCCCTCCACTGTTGGTTCGCGTGAACCGCTTGACTATCGGTTCAAGTGAACCCCTCGACTGTTGGTTCACGTGAACCACTCATCCCTAAAACCATGGCGAGCTGGTGTATTTTAAGGCCAATCCAATCCAATCCGGCCCATCAACCCCCGTCAGGGGTCGGG
>VOMN01007025.1:0-13704 GCA_014899125.1 Orchestia grillus | reverse complement strand
ACACCAGTCCTGACAGTGTCGTTGTACACATCAGTCCTGACAGTGTCGTTGTACACATCAGTCCTGACAGTGTCGTAGTACACACCAGTCCTGACAGTGTCGTTGTACACACCAGTCCTGCCAGTGTCGTTGTACACACCAGTTCTGACAGTGTCGTTGTACACACCAGTCCTGACAGTGTCGTTGTACACATCAGTTCTGTACACATCCTGTACACATCCAGCGAGAGCACGTGGAAATCAACGCATGGGAGCCTCAAATCTTGAGGTGCGAGGGCCGTTGGTCACTCCGGTTGAAGACAAGGAGGGAAACAATCTATGGGAGGGGAAAGCGGAGGGGAAAGTGGAGGGGAGGTACAGGGAAGTTTTAAGAAACATGGAGGAAAGTACGGAAAATTGTATCCAGGTAAAGATAGAAGAAAGCAGGTAAAATTAGAGAAAGAGTGAAGAGAAAGTTGCGCAGAATTACTACGAAAGTGATACAATAGGAAACTCGTTCCCCCACCGCAAGGCCGACACAACTAATAACAGCACATCAGAAGAACACTAACAGCACATCAAAAAAATACTAACAGCACATCAAAACAACACTAACAGCACATCAAAAAAACACTAACAGTACATCAAAAGAACTCTAACAGCACATCAAAAGAACACTAGCAGCATATTGAAACAATATTAACAGCATATAAGAACAAGAATAACAGCATATCAAAACAACACTAATAACACATCAGAACAACAATAACAGCACATCGACACAACACAAGCAAGCCCTGATGATAAGCGTGTTGAAAGAACACAAGGCCTCATTGGCTAACAACAGCAGGATGAGAGACGCCGAAGATATTACTCCATGGTTGGCGGGAACTTAATGTGAAAATGAAAATCAATGCCGTAAAGCCTATTTTCTACCCACTCCAGGTGTCTTTATATATAAATAATGCACGGTATTTAAGATGAACTTCGATCAAAAAAGAACAAAGTCGCCGGTTTTAGGAAACATATCTCCAAGAAGAAAACTGTACTGACAAATTCAAAAAGAAATCATGCTTCGTTAACCGAAGCAACATCCGGAACTTTACGAACGTGCGCCCATAGAGGGACCTTTCGTAGCGAGATACGCTTCGTTATTTTTTACGAGTTGTGGGCAGGGAAGGACGACGCTGTGACTTCGTGCATCGGTGCAAGACCAGTCAAAATGACGCGTTTTGTTACACCATACTTGTTTTAAAAATGAGCGGTGTGTTCCCAGTGAAGCACGAAATGAGGCACAAATGTACCTCATACTGACGATTAAACTACACATGTTACCAAATATATTCTAGTATTGTATTCCATCAAACATGACGTAAAATTGCGTTAAGATTGCATTCGCTTACGATACGATATGCGGTATCCTAGCGACGACACCACGGCATGTCTGCGCCCCTGGGAAGATGACCGAGAGGGCGAGCAAGCAACTAACAAATTAAGTACGATTACGGTATACTGAAGTTCCTGATATATAATAATACCAGTGAACTCTCCCCGTCACTAATGGCGGGACAAGCTACACTAAAAAGATAGCCTCTTTTTTACGGTAACTCTGACATGAGACGATGTTATTTTCAGTATCACTACTTTCTTCGCTGAGAGTCTCACTATTAGTTTAGGACAGATGGACGGACGGACAGACCAAGCAAGCAACACAGGACCATTATTATATAGTGGGATGGTGGTGTACATCAGCACCGAGGGAATTGGGTCGACATTGAATGCAAGTACGCGTAACTATGTGGCTCGATGTCATCAAACGAGGCCGACTTCTCTTCGATGATAAGTTTTTACCGAAATGGCCATCCCTTTGATCATTCGCGCCATATTCTATGAAAATGGACTAATAATACAGTCAAATTGCCCGCACTTCGTCGGCCGAGGCCTACTGGGTTCCGTCGGACGCATAATTAACAGTCATTCGACGCGCCGGTCTGGTGCAGTTACTGCGGCGATTAAGAATATGTTACTGCGGCGATTAAGAATATGACCTTTGACTTTGGTACTTCTTTTCTTCTGAAGAATTTGATCACACTTTTCGTTTGTCTTTAACAACACCGGGTAAATTTAGCATGGGATTCCCAAGTATTGACATCAGTACACCGAGGGTTGTTTTCTCGAGCCTTTGATAATGGGGTCAGTGATTTGTAAGGGAGACTTCCCATTGACAATTCATAGATGAGAATCATTTAGGGCTGCGGTCAAGAGTGACTATGACCTGGTGTAATTTTTTATAGGGTGCAGCCGGGCTATTTCTTGACTTCTTATAATGATGAAGGTTGGTTTTCTGTCCAAATGTTAGGCCATCATTAGAGAACTTTGATAAAAACTGAAAATATCGTAGTGACATAGAACCTCTAAAAATTTGAGTTATCCACATAAATGAGAAATAATGACACACATTTTTTGCCTTTATTTCCAAACAGCTGAATTTTCAGAGAAAAACGTTACTTAGTTTCCTTAAAATAACTTCGGGTATCGTCTTCTGGGCCACACTGGTGTGTGGCTTTTGAGGAATGTCTGATGCAATATTCTTCTCCCATGATGCACTCCGCTTGGGCCGGAACTCGGGCCTTCCTCGACAGAATCGCGCACCCCAGCACCAACCCTTCAGTTGTAGCTACACACCCCGGCACCAACCCTTCAATTATAGCTACACACCCCAACACTCCAATAGTAACTACACACCCCAACACCAAATCTCCAATAGTAACTGCACACCCCAACACCAACTCTCCAACAGTAACTACACACCCCAACATTACACACCCCAACACCAACTCTCCAATAGTAACTATAGACCCCAACACCAAATCTTCAATAGTAACTACACACCCCAACACCAACACTCTAATAGCAGCGACAGATCCCTAACAACAACCCTCCATTAGTAATTACACATCCCAACACCAACACTCTAATATTTATTACACACCCCAACACCAACATACAAATGTGTCCCGATTGGCTGGGTAATTATACAAAAACGCTACAAGTTAGCGCCCAAGTTCCTAACTAATTAGGTTTGCGCTCAAAACATAACGAAAAACTCGACGTTGGGCGCCCGATTTTTCTGCATCGCTCCCGAAACCTCGAAAAAATTCTGCTGATCTTTACTGGCCTGAACTCCACGCTGGTCTGCGCGCCCGTCGCTGCGAGTGCAGGTTGTGCGTGCCTCCTCCCGCAGAAACGCTGGAGAAGGACGCTAATTGGTGAAGAGGGCGGGCGTCGGGGGAGCTGTGTCGGCTCTTCACTTTCACTCCATCAACCACAAAAGCGGTGCGCATTTTTTTAGCATGCGTGCGCTCATCGTTTCTTAGACGATGTTTCAATTCAAGGTGATAATGTTATTTTATGAGCTAAGTAGGTTGGGTGGTTTTCTTCCAGCTCAAGCAATAGGCACCTAACTGAGATATATTTATTCGGAAGATGGGGTAGAGTGTAAAATACAGCGACCGCCGCTTCTCACGAATTCTTAATCAGGAAAGCTTTAATTCACCCCAATTGTTATGAGAATAGAAATAGCAGCACACCAAGTTTTAATGTGCATCTCTAATTTACGAACGTCTAGAATCGTACCGGAGTTTTGATTGCCTGGCTACAAACACTCGCCATTGGTGAATTGAAGTACCGTTCTACATCTTCGCTCAATTTTTCTTTTCGTTTCTGACACGTGGTGCGACAAATTTTTCCAATCAACTGAAAACCATTTCTGAGAAGAAGGCAAAGAGGGTCTTAAAAAAACTTCCAAGGGCTTCGTCGTTTGGGTAATAAATGGAAGTCCCTTGAACGACTTGGACGAAGTGCAGAATTGCGATGCCCCGTTGTTGGCCGTTGTGTTGTATTTAATTGGTCAAGATTTTGATTTACATAGGAGGAGTTCATTGACAAGAGATGCAACATTGGAGAAGCAATGGAGAAACTTTATTGAATGAGTTTCAGATGTACAATTGATAGTTGTGTGAGGTATAGTCATTTAGAGAAAGTCGGTGTAGTCTGACTTGGTAAGTGTAATCTGTTGGACAAAATGGTTGTAATCAGTTTGACAAAGTAGGCACAGTTATCTAGAGAAAGTAGGTGTAGTAAGTTAGACAAAGTAGGTGTAATAAGTTAGACAAAGTAGGTGTAGTAAGTTAGACAAAACAGTTGTAATCAGTTAGACAAAGTAGGGACAGTCAGTTAGACAAAGTAGGTGTAGTCAATTAGACAAAGTAGGTGTTGTCAATTAGACAAAGCAAGTCAGTCAGACAAAGTATGTGTAGCCAGAAGAAGTCAGTAAATAGACAGCTGTAATTAGATATAAATTCATCAGTAAGATTCCGTCGCAGTCAGCAAGGTGTAAGGAAAACACTTGCGTGATTATCAGGTGTTAGTAAAAACCTTTCTCTACAGTGCGATTAGTTTTACTGACCCCTGCGACAGAGGATGCCACCAAGAACAGCAGCGTCAAAGGACTTCAAGGTAAGTAGTCTTTCCTGTCACTGTTTCAAGACAAATTCAAAGTCATTTTCACAGTATGAACGTTTCATGGAATAGAATATAAAATTAAAACTGTATTTTATGTTGTGTTGTGCTATGAATCGATTCTGAAATTGAATGCATCATACTGAGGGTGCATGTTTTCAGTCCTAAGCCGAGATATCACTTAATAAAATATTTGTGCTCTGAACCTATTGTAAATGAGTCTACAAAATAAGTTGCTGCTTGAGTGTCCCTGTACATTGCATGAAGTTTTTTTATACTATGACTGCAAAAAAGTTGAAATGAGAATGAGAAACAATCAATTTTCTGCACGTTTGAATGAAAATTTATTTCGCCATGTCCTAAGTGCTTCATTTACAACACGAAAATAATCAATCATAGTAGACAAGTTGCTGTACATGAAGAAATGATTTAGTTCACGAATACATGACTAAAATCGCTCTCTGCTTCTGAGAAAGATACAAAACTTATTTCAAGTTCTAATTAGAGCGATTCACGTGTTACCGACATTCTATTCCTGCTAATGAGTCTCAGGAAGCGCCGCGGCTTCGAATTTCAATCGTTGATGTAAATCAATATTATTGTCCTATTAGTCTTGTGCCTGAGATGGCATTTCACTTTAATTGAGAGCGCGATATATACATGTCACTCTTACCCTACTATTTCGATCACTCATAGATTGATGAGGAGTTGTTGGATTGAGTTGATTGGTGATGAGTTGGTGGTGAGTTCATTAATGAAGAATTAATGGACTGAATTGACGCTTCAGATGCGTGAGCGTTTGTCTCATGTATGTGTATGTGTTTTCCTGATCTGCACCTAATAAATGTTTCTAAAAGGAGAAAATTAGTCAGAATAAAGAAATGTGTGTATTTTTACGCGAATATTACTCAAAGTTGCAAAAAACAGTACTTTTGAAGGTATACAGGGGGTAAGGGAAAAAATGAAAAATTTGCACACCTACCACCTAGTGGCAAACCAAACACTTTGGCCCTTATCAAATTTTGCGAAAAATTTGTTTTTTTTTTAAACATCAGCTGTGTAATGTTTGAAAGGGGGAAATTTGAGAGCAAAATTACCCGCTAATAATTTATTCATTTATTTACTTCACACAATTGTTAAAACGTTCCTAGCTCTCGCAACGATGCACTCGTGATATCTTCGACTCGAGGACTGCCGGACATTGTAGAAAAGGCCTGGCATTTCAGAAATATCGCCAGAAGCCACTGCAGTTCTGGCCACGAGATCTCCCTATGGTGCCACAAGGTGTTGACTAAACAAGGCTTTCCATGTGTCCCTCAAAAAAATCGAGTGGAGTCATGTGGAGAGATCTCGGCGGCTCTGCAACAGTCACATTTCGACCAATCCATCTTTTGAGAAATTGAACATGGAGATAATTCCAGACCACTTTAAGAGAGCGTGGTGGAGTCCCGTCGCGCTGGAATCACATTGTTCTTCGTACAGCTAATGATACAGCTCCAAGTGGCTCGGGAAGTGCTTCTTCCAAGAAAACTTTGTAATTATTCTCGTTGAGAGTTGATGACATAATGTAAGGTCCAATGGAGTTGTGCAAGAGTCCAGCCCAATCATTCACACTGTAGCGTTGTTGGTAAACCTGTTCACGCACGAAATGAGAGCTGTTCATTTGCCATTCATGGTTGATGTGTAAATTAAATACCCCAGAACCGGTGACAAGTTTTTTCATCCGAAAAAAGTAAAGTTCCGAGAAATCGGTATTCTGAAATTTTTTATTAAGGTACCAATCTGAAAATTGCACTCGACGTTTACAATCTTCTAAATTCAATGCTTGGACTCTGAAAGTGACATGAATGATAATGGGTTCGATTCAATGCATTCCAAACTACCATATGGTTCTGTAACTCGAGAGATGCTGCAACTCCAAGAGTGCTAGCTATTGGACTATTATGAAAATGGTCAAGCACTGCTTTTTTAACATTTACACGTCTACAACAACCAGCATCTCTTCGGCTTATTTCAAAACTCCCGTTAGCACGTAGCCTTTGGTGTAAATTTTAAAAAATTCTATGAATAGACATGAGACGGTTTTGAAAAAGCTCTTGGTATAGCATTTTTGCCACCATTAGCAGCACCAACAAGCGAGGTGCATGTCTACCGTTCCTGCGACTCTTAAAGGAGTTCACGCGCCGAGCACTACGTCAGAATAGAGGATAAACAGCAACCAAAAAGGAAAGCAAGAAGTTGCCTTGTTTCGTGATCTGGAACAATCTAGCATTTACCGGTCTGACCGTTTTCATCAAACATCTCAAAAATCTAACTTTTTTCGTCAGGCTTCATAGAGACAAAAGTGTTTAGTTTGCCACTTTTTGGTAGGCGTGGAATTTTGTATCTCTTTTCCCTAACACTCTGTATACGGTCCATAGGGGCAACAAAAAATATATTTTCTAGCGAATATTATCCTGAACTGAGTATGACTAATAAATATAGCTTGAACAAATATAATTCATAGCTTTCCAAAAGAAACAAACTCTTATTACAAAAAATTAGTCAAAAATTATTTATCAAGTTCCAGTTATTTACTATGTTTATGAATCTGTTTTCAAAGCTGCGACCGAAGTTTAGATTATACGTACGTACAAAACAAGCATCAGCCGTCATTCAGAGCTGACAAGGTATAGATTAGCTTCTTAATTGCGTCACAGCGATAGGACGACAGCAAGACGTTACGCAATGGTAAGAAAGGGCTAGTGCATTTGGTCGGGCTAAGGAACACTCAGTGAAGGGAGTAGCAGAATTCAGAAGTGTTTCAGGATGACAACTACAGGGTGCATCGGACTAGAACTATCATTATTGGATAACACAGTCATTTAGGATATGTCTTGCATTTAGATCGGCCAGTTAAGCCTCCAGACATGAACCCAATAGAAAATTTGTGCAGCAACCTAGAACGACAAGTTACATAGAAGTCGAGAAGATCGTCCACGTACGATGGCCTCACTAGGAGATCAGTTCATGCAAGAGGGGTTTGAAATCGACCAGGTGTACATTGGGACACTTGGAGACTCAAGGCCGATCAGAATTGCTGGCTTTATTCATGCTCATGGAGATCCTACACCATTATAGTAGCAAGTGATTATTCATTTGTTCAGGGAGCCTAAGTTTAAAGACAAATAAAATCCACAGCTGCTGCGAACAGACGCGTAAGGGTTAAAAAAATGTAGGGATTGAGATTGGCGAAGGTTGCAGCATTAGTCTCTCATGCCTCTGTACGCAATAATTTTCGAGCTTTATATGACTCATAGCTAACAAAGATCTAACACAGAGCAGCGATCGTGTACTTCTACCTAGGTCAACTCGGGCTCGTCTACATAGATCAGCTATAACCAGTAGAAATATTTCCACTGTGGTTTTGAATTGATTTCTAAAGTTCGTGTTATTTAAATGTTTTCTGCATTGACGTTCATTGTGTTTTGTTGTCATTTGGAGGTGAAGGGCATGTAAATTATACGTGTACGTAAACATACACGATACCTCGAAGTACATTGCACGTGCACGTGCACTCCGCATACGTTAAACGGGCACTCATCCTGCACGTGCGTCGCATCTGCACGTTTACGCTCGGGTTTCTCTCTTCACGTTCGCCAAAAAAATTTCATCGGAATTCTCACGCGAGAAATTCGTGGAGCCGCGAAGTTTACTCGGCATCTCACGCATAGGAACGACGCTCTCGAATATTCCTCCGGAGAAAAACAAAATTCTCGAAAAGGGCCTCCCCAGGAATACGAAAATTATTCAGGTTAGCAGAACAAATTTCGCGACCAAGAAAAGAATCTACGATGAGCGCAGGGAAGTGGTGGTGGCGTCGGCAACGCTCGTGCGGTGCATCGCGTTTTGCCCTCAAAAAACTAGTGAATTTGCCGTAAATCCGAGATTTGATTCTCTATAAATAAGGCGCCTTCTCACGCCAGGTGTTGTGCTGAGCGCAAATCGACGCATGTTTTTAGTCTTTGGTTTGAACAGTGGAGTGCGCGATCGAAGTGGCTCTGTAGCGCAAGCGGTAGCGTGTGAGCTTTTTTGTGTGAAATTCCTGGGTTCGATACTCCGGGCTGAGCCTTCCTTAAGTGGGAAGAGATGGATAAACATTACGTGATCAAAATTGCTGCACACGAGTATGAGCCATGCCCAGGTTTCCGGACTGCATCCAAGGCACCAAAGTAACAACATTAATATGCATGAGTACGTGCATGTAAATTTAAAATGCACAGGAACTTACGTACAATGGAGGAACGTACTTATAGCAGAGGGAAGGTTGCCTGAAATAATTGGAAATTGTACAAAATATGGACTAGTGAGTGGGTTCGCTTTGGAAAGATGGCCACATGAAACGCTTTATTGTATGCTAGAGAATGTAGTGCAATTTGGTACTCTGTGGTGTGAAAAATGCACTAAAAGTACTTTATAGCACACGAACGTGCGTGGCGTACGCAGAACTCAGAGTGAGCACAAAAAACACTGCAACATACATTTTTGGATGAAATTACCATCGCATTATAAAACTTGCAATTTTTTATATTTTACTCCTCTTGAAAAGTTAGAAGCGTATCAAAGATGCAACGAGTGTCAAAAATCCAACGATTGTTTAAATGAAACTTAGTTCATGATGAAGCTCTCTTTCTCTTTCCGTGGCGGTGTTAGTGACAGAAGTTCAAGTTAAAAATTTCTCTCAATGCCATGGCTGTGGATTCCCTTATATTACAGTATGCAACAAACTTTCACCTTATAATACACAATGTAATAAAACTTCAATTACACTTTGTAATAAAATTTCCCCTTGTATTATACTACATGACAAAAATTCCTCATACTGTGTAACAAAATTTTCACTTATATTACACTATATAACAAAATTTAACCGTTTGTTATCTTATGTGATATAATTTCCCCGTGAAATTTCACTTCCATCATGATCCAAGGTTGAAACCGTAATTTCCCATTTCTCTACAACTAAGCAAAATTAGAGAATGAATTTGTTTAACGTAGAACTCTTCTTTTGAGGTCATGTCAATGAATATGCAATTTTTTTTACTTAATTCCAGTAACAAATATATGGTATATACATATGCTATATTACAATATTGCACATCCAAAGTTCCATAGTGAATCTTGGTATTTTCTATTACTTTGCATTCAAAGGGCTTAGGAAATAATACTCAATTACCAAGAACAAACATAAATTAAACTACCTTATTCATCATAGTTCAGCTTAAATATAAACTAAAAAAATACCCATCCATTTTTTCAATGGTACTTCCTCGTAGAGCAATCCTACCTTCCCCGCACCTCAAATATTCCTACAAAATTTCTCCTAACCGCACGACCACTCCAAGGTTGGAGCAGGATTCCTCATACCTGCGGTATTACTGCACAACAATGCTTCTCGTACTTCCAACATCTCCCGCAGCTCCAATTTGCCCCAATATTCATATCTCACGCAGGCAATGCTACTCGATGCATATTTCTCATACTGTCTCAAAATGAAACGATTTCGGGGAAACGGTCGCTTCGCGTGAGAACNGCTGGTGCGACCGTCGCTCCGTAAATACATTTGTGCAATTGCGGGCCCTCCTTTTGTGGGGCGACGCAGGCGCGCTGTGCTCGGCCTCCGGCTTGGTAGTACGAGAACTTCGTGTCTTGGCCGTCGGGGGTTGAATCAGAGGAAATACCGGCTTATTCGTTCAGTAAATTAGGGTAAGCTTGATTTGGGGTGCATGCAATCGTCATCAAAAAATAAAAGTCAAGGGAGATCAGGGATTATTGACTGATAAAATTAGTGTGAACTTGAGTAGGGGATGCAGAAAGCAGTTACCTAAATTAAAACCCGGGGAAATCCGAGATTATTCATTGAGCAGATTAAGTTAAACTTATATTAAGAAAGTAGAAAACACGTAATAGCCAGCACGGTCTAATCATGAGACGTTTATTTTGAGCGGCAAATATTCCGTGTTAGAGACTTAATGAACACGTTTACGTTGTAGGGCTCTTCTCGAGCAAGTTTCGTATCACACAACACATACAATTGTTAGGTCGCGCACAACAAATGCCTGTACGTATGTAGAATTCTTACCAGGACACAAATGTTCTTGAGCAAAACAGTGATTGAATCTTCAGCACGGATTTTTTAGCCACGCAAAAAGGCAGAATTCATATCTGATTCAAAAACTTAGAGACATAAAAGAAGTAAACTTCACCACAACCTGCTTCCACGGTCAGAATTTCATTGGAAGATTATTGTCGATTGATTTACATTTTCACAAAGTTTATAAGCTATCAATTAAAATACACCTGCTCTCATACAGGCATACGTATCGATGATCACTTCCATAACCACAGCGCTCTCCCACATCGTCGCTAGAGCTGCGTCAGAATGCAGCAGGATTTTCTACTCATGAACTACTTCATCCTTTGCTTCCTGCGTTCGACAGAAGCTCAAATTTGACGAGAGTGTGTCAGTGGTGCCGTTCGCATCTAACGCTAACATGAAATGTTGATATCTAGTTTATTAGGAGCCTGGAATTTATTAAAAGCCTGGAATGTTATGCCTCATAGGAGCCCTTAGCTCAATTAAGCTCACAAGTGGTGCGTGGTGAGATTCTAATTTTTTATAATTTCTCATGTGATTGTTAAACTGTGTCCGAGACGAATTACTTGTGGCAAATAAACGTTTCAAATGATGTGTTGCTTGGCTGGTGTTCCAAGAGCGTACCGATGGCCCGCTAGCTTAAAAATGTTGATAGTATTGAAACCAAGTGAATAATGTTCAGCCCATATCGAGATACGTGTCCCCGTGGTACTCAAAGGGATAAAATAACGCGATAAATAAGCATAAATAAAACATCGTACTCATGCTGGAGATGTTTGGAAAATATAAGTTAAGTCGCGAACCTGAGTACCAAATAAAACTTGGTAACGCTTAAACACTTCTGACCAAGAACCCAATAATATTTTTTTCTGTGATACGTCAGTAAATTATTCGCATTTATCCTTGCATACAGAAAAGTAAACAAATTTCGTTCTGTTAGACAGAACCGAACTAAATAATTCTGCCTGCTACAAACACGGACCTTATCATCGGTCCTCTAACGGTCATCGCGAGTTAATTGAAGACCCAAAGTTACTTGTCATAGAAATACGAAGTAGCAAAATAATTGTTTATGATGCAGTCCTAGGCAGTTCAATTTCGACGCGAGTTGGCATCACCACCGGCCAGAAATCTGGGCTTCATCTAATTTACGTGGAAAATTTCGTAATTAATTTTGTTAATTGAGCCCAGCAAAGATCAGGGGTAATTAATTTTGTCGTTTCCAGCCAAGCAAATATGTGCAGTCGCATGGTACGTTTTGCTGGTTTCAAAATTCCCGCAAATTTAGCTAGCGGTTCTTTTGATTGTATTACTCGCGTAATAATTCATAGTTATCCTCGTATTTTTAGTCGTACTTTGGCTGGATGAACTCTTGAAAGGTGTCTGTTTTTTTTTTCAGCTAAATACAATTCTTTTCTATATTTATTTAAACCGCAAACATCCATCTTTGCCAAGGTTTCAAACTGTGCGAAAATTCACCCTATTGTATTATCCATTCAGATTCGTGAATAAATAACGTTTGGTGAGTAATAAACAGTGAACGCCAAAGAACTTCCCAAAAACATTCAAAACCTGATAGTATAGCATGGCGCTGAAAGATTGACTCCTATGTGGGTAACTGAGCGTATTCCATATTCAATTACCAACCCATTTTGAGAACATAACGTTCAACGTGGGCACTAATTCGAAAAGGTCGCGACACCAGAGCGACATCTACTCTGCCAGGAACCTGAACTAGAGCAACATTTACCCAGCCGTAAGCCAGAAAGGAAGCGCCCTCTACCCAGCCGTAAGCCAGAAAGGAAGCGCCCTCTACCCAGCCGTGAGCCGGAAAGGAAGCGCCCTCTACCCTGCCGTGAGCCACAAAGGAAGTGCCCTCTACCCTGCCGTGAGCCAGAAAGGAAGCTCCCTCTACCCAGCCGTGAGCCAGATAGGAAGCGCCCTCTACCCAGCCGTGAGCTAGAGCACCTCGCAAGATTACAAGGTACTCTCGACGCCAGACACTGAGTTGATGATACTGCCACTCACAATGACTTACAATTCAATTTCCGGGTCACGAAAAAAAGCTTTGTTCCACCAAAGTTAGAATTGGGTATAACATATTGATATTAAAGTTCTTATAATTACTTGGTTCTTAAATACCTTACAACAGCTGACAGGGCACCCATTGAAGCGAGATAGATGAGGTTCAATATTTCTTGAGTGAAGCACCCAAGTGAAGCACTCGGTGAATATATGAAAATTCTTTTGTTGTGCGCTGGAAACCGAACATGGAACCTCTCCAATTGCTCAAAGAATTGCACCACAGAGCTCATAAGGGTTCTAAGTGACTGAAATTTACTGATGAAAAGTTGCACTGAAAAGATTTATGTTTCATTACTTCACACCGAACTTTGCTTGTAAGAGTAGGAAAGGTACAAGGTATTCTATCGCCAGCCAAGGCCATCTTGAAGAATTGATCGAGGCTTGAAGACATAATGTAAGGTGCGACGAAAGCTTGGTGAGCTTATCAGCCGAAACGAATATAGGCATGCTTAGAAGGAGGCAAAAATCCTCAATGATCCAAAACACCCGATCTTTACTTTCCAGCACTGAGGAAGCCCTGTTGCATACCAGACAGCGTAAGGGAACACTACTTCACTGACCCTTATGTGTAGGAAGTGGCTACAGAAAAGGATCCTCGCATGGGCGAAACAGTTACACGGACGTTAATGGACGTTTCAGCAAGATAACGATCCTAAACGCACAGCGATACTCACAAATGATTGAATCGGAAAAAAAGCTAGAATTCTCCAATGGCACGGCCAATTGCTTAATCTCGATCTTATAGAGAATCTATGACGAACATTGAAAGCTCTTATGCAAAAAAGAGGCCAAAAGTTATAGTTAATCTATATATTTTTTACATGAAAGAATTACTTACAGTTAGTGCCACAGAGTGAACGCTAAGTAATGTTGGTTTATTTTCATGATTTCCTGTTTCCATGCTGTAATAAATAACGCGCTGCTTATTACTGAAAAATGTTATTTTTTCCAAACACTTTCGTTCGCTAATTGAATTTGGCTTCG
>VOMN01007022.1:0-15040 GCA_014899125.1 Orchestia grillus | reverse complement strand
TAAAATTTTCCCCAGGGTTAAAAAAAAATTCCGAATACTTTCTGTGAGTTCTAACTCCTTAGAAGTGGGACTAGAGTCTTTATTTGAACTTATAATACAATGTATTACGCTTCAATTAAAAATTGTGAACCCCGAACTACATTTCAGACGCGGGATATAATAACTTATACCAATTGAAAAACTGTCTATCCCCTATACTAGGGAGAACATTGCCACTTAAAAAATTTAAATACCAACTAAAATTTGGAAATCGAACTCTATGTTCGACATTTTGGTTACAAGACGAAAAGTACCAAAGCTTGAGGTCTAGAGTTCCCAGTTTAACTTCTTAGCCCTCCTCGTGAGATAATCAACTGTCCAGCTGCGATATCCGTGTTCGGGTGGCCAAATATGATAATTATAGATGATTGGAGATGCTCCGAAAAACAAGTCAGAGTAGGTGTCCAGATGCGGCCTGGCCACCGCACGTGAGACGTGTTCGGAAGAATTTAGGATGCCTGAGAAATCTTCGTTCAGTGACATCCAATTGAGCTACATTACAAATTTGACTTCTTTCCCTTTTCTGGGTTGAAACCATGAAATCTCATGTTGTTTTAACCAAACAGCGGATAGGAATAATTTTAAAGCAAGAAATTCTTTTTTGAGGTTGAATTAAAGAATTTTCAAATTTATCTGGCTTCGATACAACACCAGTAATGAGTACAATGCAAGTAAATTGTAACAGCAGAGCCTAGTAGGAATAAAAGGCATTTGCTATTGTTTTGTAATAAAATTAGTTATTAAAATAACAGTTAATTGCTGCGAACAGAAATTACAGTGCATTGTGTTATCAATCGTACTCCTCGGAATTGAATCGCGCACCCCGTCCCAGGACACACTAATGTGCCGCCTTTAATATAAAATACAAGGATCACATACAGGTACATATCTATCACATCCATCGAAGGACGCACTGGGAAACACTTCACATATTTATGAACGTCTGTGCTTTTAAATACCGTTAAAATAATGTACGTTTAACATGATTAGGTACCTATAACATGATAAGACACTTCTAACATGAATACTAAAATTTAACGACGGGATTTGATACATTTAAAATTATTAGACATTTTTATCATGATTAGATACATTTTATAGTATAAGATACCTCGGACATAATTGGATAAATAACAAATCATGGTGTAACTTCGATGCATTCAGCCTTGTGCGAATTTCCCTTTATTACTTGCAGGTATTCTGCTGTTTTTGGGCCAGCTTCCCTGATGGCCACACGAACAGCTAAAACGAAATGCAGGACATTAACAAAATGGAGAGAAAGGTGAATAAAAAGTGTAAATGACTTCAGGTCGGCTTTTTATATGCTAATGTACTGATCTTAAAGCTGTTGGTCTCGTTCTCTCTTTCTCTTTCTTTCTTTCTCGTCAAATTTCCTTCCAAAAATTATAATGACTGAGGATTTTGATTGGTCAAACAGAGCAGGCGAAAGCTTGCGGGAATCTAAGGCTTGTATAATTAGTGGAATTGTACGAAAACAGTTTTACGACGTTCGTAAGATGATATGCGCTTTCAATCAACGCACTCAAGAACAACAATTATAATTTTTTTGCTTTACTCATTCGTTTTTTACTTCTTTACTTAATTACCATTCCAGTGTCTCTATTTAAATAGCATTTAACACTTTATGCTCTGCAAAATTTACTATTGAAAGACAATACATACATATAAAATTTGTGCATTTATTAAAGAATGCAAAAATAAGTAATAAAACATGTTGAAAAATTATGCCTGAAAAACATCGTAGAACGGTGAATTTTTTAAACAGGATACAAACGTCTCAATAGTGCTCTTAATTAGGCCGTAATATATTTAAATTGTAAGGGGACATACGTTTTCCAACAGACCATTTTCCGATAGTCCTTAATGTGTATTATTTAAAAGTTGACGTACATGTTTCATTTGTGTTCTTGGTTATTCTGTAACGTAAATGATTTAAAAGGGGATGTACACTTCCCAGTTGTGCTCTTAGCTGTCCCTTCATATAAATTATCTAAAATAGCGCTCTAAATTGTATCTCAATCTACAATAAATGAAAACATACATGACTTTTCGGGGCCCGAGAGGTTAATGGTTGGCCGAGCGGGACAGCGGCGAACACAATGATCGATCAGAGGCAGTAGATGAAGGCACGACACATGAGCTGTTGGGTGTGTTATGAAACAGAATGAGTTGTTTACTGCGTGGCGAAACAGAATGAGTTATTTACTGCGTGGCGAAACAGAATGAGTTATTTACTGTGTGGCGAAACAGAATGAGTTATTTACTGTGTGACAAAACAGAATTAGTTATTTACTGTGTTACGAAACAGAATGAGTAATTTACTGTGTTACGAAACAGAATGAGTTATTTACTGTGTTACGGAACAGAATGAGTTATTTACTGTGTGAAAAAACAGAATTAGTTATTTACTGAATAATGTTCATGTTTTGCGATTTGTTTTATGTTGAACACATGAGCAAGGAAAGCTACTTGCACGCGCATCATATTTATTGACAAGAATTAATATTTCACTCAAAAGGAAAATGAACGTTGCGTCTATAAAGGCCTCTTAAATCATCTAGTACAAATACGAAAAAACTATAACACATAGAAATTGTCAGATCATGAACATTGAAATCAAACCAATTGTAATGGGAATGTAGATTGTGCCATTTGAAACGAGGTTTGTCTGATGAAATATCCAAGGATTCTAAAATGCATAAATCGGTGATACTAGAAGTGGAGGTAATTATGCTGTCGTCCAGGTGGACAGGAAGATGGCACTTCTCAGGTGAGTATCCACAGCAAAACGGGGAGGCGTTGGATGAGGGAGGTGGTGCAGAAACTCCTTCCAGCTCAGCCACACTAACACCAAGAGCTCGCGTGGTGGAGCCCACGTATTCAGACGCACGTCGTGTGCAACAGGGTGTATATATGATACCGACGAGGGCATACTTTTAATTTTTGAAATTAAATATCGAACCTATCTTCTTTCATTTATCTACCAAAATAGCAATTAAATCTATTTGAAAAGGTATTTAGGTAGAATGGAAAATAGTTTTTTTTAGTTTTTCAGAATGAGTGTCTAAGAACACGCTGTGTTATTTACTGCGTGGCAAAACAGAATGACGATTGTCTAGCTTAAGTAAATGTTCGTTAAAGGAAATGCATTAAGAAATTTCTTGGTCATTTTTCTTCAGACGTGCATCAGTCTGACAGGTGTGAGTTCATTTTCTGATAATGATGATTTCATTGTTGATTCGAGTCTCTTTACAGCTAAATGATGTTTACAGTAGGATGATATTTCACAATTCCTCTGACTTCTGAATTTTTCTCCCCTACAATTAGGACATATATTTTTTATTATGCCCTATATTTCTTATCATGGCATAAATTTCTTATTATAGCATAAATTTCTTATTACTCGGCCAGGTAGTCAGACACTTCATTGAAATAGGATTTTGCCCGTCCTAAAGAGACACAGCTGCACACTGACAATTTTTATTTTAAAGAACGAAGTCCTCCATAATAGGATACAAAAGTCCTAAGAAGTCATTTCAAAGGCAAGCCTCAACGAACGTTTTTTTAAACATGAAATAAACGCGAGATTTTCTCACAGCCCACCTGAGTGTTCTGTACCACGACGCTGCACTCACAGGTCCCGTGAACCCATCCCGAGTTACAGCTCCGATCTCATTACAGAACCTTAATTTGCACAGCTGTTAAAAATGATTCACGGAGACTAATGACATTTTACGTGGAGCAAGGGTAGCAGAACTGCGTCAAAAGCCTGCTAATTAGCGAAGGATAGACAGCGACACAGGATATTTCCCTGCAAAACAGAGCGTGGGCGTCTACGCCTTATACAGTGTCAGTCAAAACCAATGAATCCTTTTATTTTACCTGATCTGTGATTACAGTATTTAACGGTATTTAGCCATCAGGGGGGTAGGATAAGCAATAGGATTAGGTTAGCTAGGATTGTCTATACAACGATTGTCTATACGACTTACTACAAACTATCCCTGATAGGTTTCCCTCACCTCACTACCATCAGACGGCAGAGGAAAACGGTCTCATTCAACAGCTCCCGGATATGCGAAGGCACACCATGCACACAAAGCGGCGGCACGCCAGTGTAGTTAGGGCATAAAGGCCCAAACATTTTCAAGATATTCAAGATATTCAAGACGTTCTGGGGACGGGCTTTACGAGGGTGACACTATTAGGTTACCTCTGCTTTAGATAGATAGGCCTTCGGGACTTGCATCTTTCTAGTCCCCTCTGCTTTTTCAATGAACAAACCTTCTTCGCTGTCTTCTTTTTTGTCTTTTCTTAACTTACTGCTTCTATGCTCAGGAGATCCTGTGTGTGAACACACCTGGTGTATAGATTCCTAGTGCTCTAAAGTCTATATCAAACAGTCTCATCTCTCTCGTAGCGAAATAGTCAGAGTTACTGGAGCACTGCAATCTATACGACTACTTTTCGCTCTATTTGACATCATGATCAACTTTTTTTTAATGCTGAAAATGGCTTTACGATTTTATACAGAAGAACGTAATCACGACACCAAATAAAGTAAATTAAAAAGGGTTCATTGATATTGATTCTCCCTCTACCTCCATAACAGGGCCCCAGGTATCAAGGCACCAGGTAGACTGGAAGTAACAGGGCCCCAGGTATCAAGGCACGAGGTAGACTGGAAGTAATAGGGCCCCAGGTATCAAGGCACCAGGTAGACTGGAAGTAACATGGCCCCAGGTATCAAGGCTACGAGGTAGACTGGAAGTAAACATCGAGCGCTCTGGAATGGACACGTGGTCGACACGTGTGTCTACAAGTTGGGTCCGACGCACAAAATAATGAGGGGCTGATTTACGATGAGGTGATGCCCACCGCTCTCTAACGATCCGTGATAAAAGTCACTGTTTATCTTGATGGATTCGTCCGAGTAACGTCCAAAAAAAAATTTACCAAGTGATTTTACCTGGTTCGATATAGTCATCCAAGGCTACCGCTATATTTGTATGAGATTTATATAGGTAAGCTGGCAGTAAAAAATAGGTGAGTGATGTAGATGATGAACATTCTTCCTCGTAACTGCGTGAAAATTCAATCTGGCGCAACAACTTCTGAGAAGTCTTCAAAAATTTCCTGGTAGGAAACGCTCTCTCGCCGGTCCAACATAGCATTCACATGACCAGATTTCTAATCATACAGCGCGTGAAGGACGACAAAAATGATCCGTTTCTTTTTAATTAATAAATTAATTCTTATTAATTGATGGTATACGTAATGATTCTCAGTTAATATGCTATATTAATAAGAGGTACACAGGCCTAACTAATGCGATTTATCACGTACAGTTACTAAGCCATGATCTTCCGGAATGCTGTTACTTCTTCGTAGGTATGTGCCTCTTATAACGCTAATTTACATGCTTTGTATGTACCTGCAGTTATTTATAAGAAGATTATAATCCCAAGATCATCCATGCTGAAAGTGGATTTAGTGGACTTCTTTTGGGTTGTATATAATATTTCCAAAGCTTTAGGGCCGTTAAGTATTCGGTCACTCCTGAAGGCGAGCTATGTTTATCAGCCCGACAGCTTTGTGAATATTATATATAACTCAGGAGAAGTCTACTAAACTTACCTTCAACTCCTATAGTTACGCACGTCACTTGATTTGGGGGCCTTTTTTCCTTCTTCAATAGAAGCATTTTCTTTTAAGTCTGCTCTCGGATGTTGCTGAGACCGAAAGTAGCGAACATCTTCCTATGAAGTTCACCCAAACTAACGAACTTGGAAGTCACCAAAGAATTCCTCCAACAATGCAACTCTGCTGCAATCGATATTGACTCAAAGCTCCTCGTCCAGATTTCGTTGGAGTAAAATGAACTAACGCACCAGAGCGTGAAGCACGAGATTGGATCAGTGGATCACAGCCCTGCCGAATATTATTGATTTCCGAGGAAAAACAAGGAAGGAAAAATATTGATGAACTCGGCTATGGCTGCCTGAAATAATAAATAAGCATGTGTATAACACTGTTGCAATTACGAAAGTGACTTGAATTCTTTTCAGGGAAAGTTATGACATTGAATAAATTCGGCTTGCAAAGTGTCAGCATCGTCTTTAATATCAGGAAATGTTAGAGTAATTGTTAGTTAGCGAGGCTGGGCATCTGGTGGAGATGGATATTGAATACATCCAAAATAGAACAGCTCTTGGATCAGGTGAACTACCTCGTTGATTTATCTCATCTTGAGAATTGCTAAGCAGCTTACAGAGAGAGTTAATTGTTGCACCGCAACCTTATATCACAGCAATCATCTACAAAAATGGGGAAAAATGCAACGACTTTTATTTCGGTAATGCTTTCATGTATCTACGGCACTGCATTATTCTACAACGCATGTCTAGTTATTTTGAATATTGGAGTGAATTTTTCTTAGTTATGGTGCCATTGATGTAGAACAGTACTTACATATATTTAAATTCTACGTATATAATCTTCGGGAACACCCTATGCAATATAATACCTTCCATATATGTTATTACTTCTAAAAAAACACTGTTGTCCATCGAAGAGCTTTTTAAATGACATGTTAAAAACCGCTCTCGCTCTTTTTTAATTTTCGCAATTTTTCCCGTTCTTCCTCTACACAATTCTGGCGAAATTCCTTTTTTCGGTACACCACGTATTAAGAACAGGATGATTTGCGAGTCTGGATCACTGGAATGAAATACTTTAAATTGTTTGCGAAGAATGAAACCGTGACGTCACTTGTACTGTGAAACCGTTACGAAATGAAAAAATTTCCGTCTGATTGAAGATAGAAAATCAAATTTTTGCTAATTTAAGTAGGCTTTATCTCCAATGTTTTGGGTGACTGACCGGCTGCTTTGTATGACACCTCATCAAATCCTTGCCTATTGAAACAGAAAATGCATTTCATACCTAGCATAGCATGTCAGTTTGACCATCATTCCTAGGAAGTAATTATAATCCTCCTTAATTATAATTATAATGTTCGAGTCAATTTTATTTCGTCCAAATTATCGTAGCTGGTTGTATGTTCTACTCGTTCTACTTAAAACTGTGGATTTCTGGATTTATACTATAATGGAATCAGAATTTAAAGATTTATTTGATCGCCCCCAAAGATAAAGATACATCAAGTATCTCTGTTCAATTTAGAGCCGACGCTGTTTTTGCGACATGAAAATATTTTAGAAATATGGTAAACATCGCTGTGCAAAACGCCGTTTGATCCTTAACCTCTCCAGTTTAAATAAAAATCAAAGTTTCGTGGGTATTTCTACGAGAATATTCATGCTTTCGTCGTTCGATGTACCAAAAAATACGAAAGTTTAAAACTGAAACCTTGCGTACAAGCAATCAACGTTAATTAGACCAACTTTTGGTCATCTTTTCCTTCCTTTCGTAACCATTTCAGGGAAATGTGAGCGCGATATCAGGCGAGAAAATATTCTGTAGCAACTGATCACGTGCACAGGGCATCGATGGTGCAGGCAGACTCAAATTGCTCTCAGAAAACGTTAAATTTGTATCTTGGTCAAGAATGAATTAAACGCAGTTTTCATTCGAACACAACGTCGACCGAGTATCAGTCGAAACGTCTTTCCACGGCTAGTAGTAAAATCGTTCCTGGAATTTGTGAAGCAATTTCGTTTACGCGTCATCTGATATGCAAACCAGCTCACACTTGAGCTTAAAAGCCTACTTTTGTTGTGGATTTTTGTACATAAATGCTGACGAAAATGAAAACTTTGAAATACTGACGATAATACTCTGCACAAAATGACTTTCCTACATCGTGATACATCCGTGCATATCGTCTGAATTACTCACATTTCTGAGCGTGAATTTCACAAGGACTTTCTGCACAAATTTGTTGGCTGGAATGCTGCATGGAACGTGTGCTCTAAACCCTGTAATTGCACTGTGCCTACCCACTCTAACTTTTCGCCGCCCCTTCGATAATAAAACATCCGGGGCGATCTTTTTAATCTTTTTACCAAGGGGGCTAAAACTGTACGGGATTCTAGATGCCCCGGCGTAAAAATAAGGTTGGGTAGGAAGTTTAAAACGCTTCCATTAGGTTCTGCACTGACTACACGCACTCAAAATGTTCAGGGTGAGGCAGAATGGACGGACAATTTATGAAGGACCGGGAGGAAGTTTTTACCTGAAACAGTTTCTGTACTAAATTGCACTAATTAGATTTCAAAGCAATTAATGGGAACATTACTGCAATGAAAATTACGTAAGTATTAGTTCATTTTATTTATCTACCCTCCCAACCTGCACATTAAATCTAACGCGAGAAAATACGCACCAAAGCGATATCATAAAGTGTCGTTGATGTAGCGTCTGATGCAGGGTAAACACTCGCGTATAAGAGGCTTCAAAAATGTTTCCTTTATTTTACCAGTGGACAGGACGCTGTCAAGAAAGAATTAAGCGACCCGCTGCCCCACAATGGACCGCACTCAAAATTCGCTGCGTCTACAGGGAAGCCGCTGCTCTAGAGAGCTCAAGAAAAGCACTTTCAAATATTAAGGACTCTGTGAAAACAAGCTACGATTGGAGTGAAACTCCGCGTCTTCCTCTCGACTCTAAGATAGATCACGGTTGTTGGTCGGTTCCTGTTCGTTCTCTCCTCCATCGTGCGAGAAACTGGGCAAGGGACATTGAAGTAGTCTAATTTCGTGGAAAAAGCATTTTTTACAATTATGGTGGAGGTTTAGTCAGCACCCGTGGCTAGACGCCGCAGGAAATAATTTGTGTATTGCATTTCGTAGCGATCTAGAGATATTCCTACAAAAAAGCTGTCATCAATTTTAAAGCATTGTTTTTATGATATCAACAACTTCGAAGCTGGCTTAGAAATTTTCAACCTGAATAATGCATTGAAAAATCCGTGTTTCACTGTGGTGTACATCTCACACTTTCACACTTCTTTAAAACTAGCCAAAGTTTTTTGTTTTTTTTTTCATGTAGATATTCCAATGTGCCACGCATGAAAAAGACATGTGTGTATGCAGGTGTACATGTATGTATGTTACACTACAGTATGTACGTGTACACAAACGCCTTGAGCGGCGCCAAGTTACGAGCAGCCACTACGCATTATGCATCTATGTATGACTAAACTACATTATAAAAATATGACTACTACGCATCATAAAAATATGACTACTACGCATTATAAAAATATGACTACTACGCATTATAAAAATATGACTTCTACGCATTATAAAAATATGACTTCTACGCATTATACAATATGCCTACCCTACATTATACATGTATAACTTTATGCTACATTATGTAACGTGACATTTGTTCTCGGTAATTATATCGTCTCCTAACCCCTACTGTTGCAAAAAAACTACACAATGCAAAATATTCCTATGAAATATAGTTTTCATATATCACTTATATTACATTGAAGAATGGACAATTTGAAACTCCACTCACCTACCCACAGAGTTCTAGCATTTAATTTTTAATTTTTTCAGTTTGATTAGTTACAAAGATACGATGAATTAATTTTTCAGCCCAGAACAAGACTAAATTGAAATTTAGTCCCATGTTGCGTGCGTGAGTGCGAGCTGAAAGAAAGTGTCGAACTCATTTATTCACACGCAAAGCAAATTAACTGATGAGCTACTGCACGGCCGGGCCATTTCGCGCTCATCAGCGCCTGCATCTCCTTTAAGGCAAAGGATTTGTGCGAACAGCTGCTGGGGAAAATCTAAAGCTGTCAAAGACATATTCAATGGAGGTAGGATATTTGCATAATCTTCGTGAGATGTTTTTTTGGCAAAAAACCATACGTTCTCATTTCTTTTGTTGATATCCATGGCAATTTTTCCATTTAGCGAGGTGCATTACTCTGGCTACAAGCTCATCCGTCGCTGTTGGCGGGGCTGGTCGACATCGCCTCGATGGAGAGAGCACACAACGAGTACGATACAAGTCTGTACGGTGGTCGTGGTGCATGAGACTCAGAAGCCCGTGTACTCGTTTGATAGTGATGAAGTGCACATTGTATGAAAGTCACAGGAAACAATACGCACACTGTAAATACAGTGGATGTGAGAATTACATGCCTAAAGCAACTATATTTCGTCGGGATAAACTTTTAAAATAAACTTCCTCACAGGACTTGATATTATATAACGGAGTACTCTTAATTGCTGAATTAAGAAATTCTCTTTATAGCTGAATTAAGAAATACTCTTAATTACTGAATTAAGAAATGATCTTAATTACTGAATTAAAAAATCCTCTTAATAACTGAATTAAGAAATACTCTTAATTTCTGAATTAAGAAATATTCTTAATTGCTGTATTAAGAAATACTTTTAATTCCGGAATTAAGTAACAGAGCACTCTTAATTTATGAGTTTGAAATTAAGAAATACTTTTGATAGCTGAATTAAGAAGAGGAAATTGAAGAAGAATATCACGATGAGTTTGAACTTATGTTAAGAACAATTGCAACACAAATACTTGGCCTCCTTGCCATCTAAATTTGAGAAGCGAAGTGCAACCGGTTCGTGATTCCGTTGAAACGAACGAATTCTCCTGGCAACGTCGTAGAAATTATTCATTTGCAGCTCTAAGCTAATGTTAAGGAATTTCTGATGATAACGTACAGGAAACTCGGGCATCGGAAAAACGCTATATGTGAAATTTTGTTTCCAGTGATGTCCTGAATGTTGGCATCATTACGTGAATGAGAGAGGAACATTCAACCTCAAGTTTATGATTCCAATTATTTTCCCATGAAGGACAGGCCTCCCGAACTAATTCATCTTTAAAAAACAGAATAAAACACGAACATTGTCTAGATGACTCGCCGTAGCTTCAGGATCAGAAGTCCCGGAACTTTTGAACACCGTCCTGAGAGCCATGAGGAACTCGTTCCTCACTTTCGCAGTAGGGAAGTTTTTCTATGCATGCAACGCACGTCTCCGGAAGTCTGTCAAACATCAAAGGTCCGTCGAAAGTAATTCCTTCCTTGGGGTAGAGGAATCAAATCTTACGGAAGGTAGTGACTGGACTTTTCCTAGACGTGCAAAACAAAACGTTTATTTGGCTTACTGCGTACGTTTTGGGAAATCTGCAGGAGCTGTGAATGTTGGAAGAACGTTTTTGGGTTGATTTGAGCGACGAAATGTATTTCCATATATGTTCTTGAAGAACACAATCTGTACCGGCGAGCTTCAAAGAAAATTCGCATCGCTGGAAATTCGGAAATTCTGCGCATCACAAGAATTTCTGCTATCGTTGTTGGAGTGAACGAATGATCATTATTTTGCAGGACATCATTTATATTTTCCCCATATGAGGACAAAAAATATTTAAACTGATCACTGTTTCATATTTTTAGACATTGTTAGTTTACTTTCATTATTGATGAGGAAAGTTGAAGGAGATTTTCACCCAACTCTCACGCTTGTAACTGGACTAAGATCAGAATTTATCGAAATTTAAATTCAGTCAGTCAATGCGCCATCACCAGCGGTTTTGATCGCTGGTTAATTAATATAGGGATACCAGCTACAATTTATCGTACTTCATTTTGGCGCTGTTTAGAAAACACCAGCACTGTGCAGAGCTTATCAGCACGGTGCAGAACATACAAATACAGTGCAGAACACACCAACACAGTACAGAACACACCAACACAGTGCAGAACACACCTACACAGTGCAGAACACACTAACACAGGGCAGAACACACCAACACAGTGCAGAACACACCAACACAGGGCAGAACACACCAACACAGTGCAGAACACATAACACAGGGCAGAACACACCAACACAGTGCAAAACATATCAACGCAATACAGAACACGCCAGCACAGTGCAGAAGGCATCAACGTAATTCAGAACACACCAGCACAGTGCAGAACACACCAAAACTGTGCAGAACATTCACAAAACAAACAAAACACTACCTGTTCGCACACCCGAAGTGTCATGAATACAATTTCCAAACTCAAATGCGTAATTCTATTAGCTTCCATCAGGCGCAAGGCATCAATATTGGTGACCTTCATTTAATCAACGAAAATTCCTGATAAACTAAAACTGATTTGGTTCTGTCTAAGCGCATTCGTTGATTTATGTCAACGCTTAACACACAAATTCATTTCAAAATAAATGCAATGAGCACGCGCACGTTATGCGACTAAAGTACAATAATAGCGAGGCAATTAAGCTTTGAATTTTAATTCACAACATTTTTGAGCGAGGGTGCAAATCTGTAAACAAGAGGAGTGAACTGAGTTTTCAATGTCGGGAAAGTAAATAATTCCATGTCCAACAAGAGGCTCGAAAGTCATAAATAAAATCTAGATTTTTTAATATATGCATGTTGAACAGATGCAGGTCAAGAGTTGCTTCTTGCCGGCCAATCTAAATTCGTGACACGGTGAACGGTAATATTTGTGTGCCTAGTTCTGTAGTTTCATAGCTAGGTGGTTGTAGATTCGTGATATTTCTAGATTCATAGCTAGGTGGTGATTGTAAATTCATGTCATTTGTAGATTCGTGGCTACGTGATTGTAAACTCATGACAATTGTAGATTCATGACATTTATAGATTCAGGGCAGGGTGCTTGTAGATTCATGACATTTGTATATGCATGACAAGGAAAACGGAAAAGTTCACCAACCTAATTCAGATTCTACGGCAACATACGCAGACCAGGGCGAGGCCGACGAACAATTGGGAGTTCCTTTGATATTTTAAAGAAATCGTCACCCTGAAAGTCTTATTTTCTTTTAATTCCTTATCCATTACCGTCCGCAAAGTTAATCCTTCCTCGTGTTACTGCCGGCAACCGCTCGGCTGCACGTGAGGTGTGGAAATGTTTCTCTTCCTCAATATTCTTACCACAAAGTTGGATGAAAAATTGTCGCCTGTTGAAAAGGGAAGTGAGGAAAACTGTTCGGGCTGTGTGTCATTTGTGTTATATAATATGTTGGAAATTCTAAGGGGTAACAAGCATCCTCACCACCACCATTGGAAACAAATTTGCGCATGGTGGCGCACCCTTCAGTTTTCGCACTTAGCCTGAAAAGCTTCTAGATGAAAAAAACATGGTCTAAATTGCCCACTAATTGCGTGCCCAGCTGTGGGCTCCATGGTGTAGTGGTGAGCGTGATGGCCTCACAGCCGAAAGGACAAGGGTTCGAACCTCGGCTCAGGTGGGGCTTTTCACGTGACCACGGATTACTTCCCTTGGACAAGGAGTTTAATCCACACATTCCTCACATTCCCCACCACACTAGTAGTTGTAAGGTATTTAAAACCTAACGGTAAAACATGTTGGAATAAATAAAGGCTCTTTGTTCTTTTTCATTCGAACTATTACTGCCTCAGTGATGGCGCAATTAGAATGACCAGAAAATTCAAATCAAATCGTACCGATAATAACAATGCAATGGGAAACGTGAAACTAGTTGTAAAGTTTCACCAATTAACAAAGGGAAATCATTCAGAGGAAGACCTTTCAGAAATCCCTGTTTCGGAATTCATATTGATTTACACGAGCAGCCCAACGAGCGGGGTCGCCAGACGACCTGCCTCCGCTCGGCCGGACCAGGGAGGGTTAATTGTGTTCGTAAATGCTCGTCAAATGTGAGACAGAAATTATTTTTTGGTTAGTTCACTCCCCTGACTATTTTGTACTGACGATGAAAGTTTATTTCTGCACCAGATTTAGACGGACGTTTACTGTAGAAACTTTCCATGACCCGCACATTCATTTAAAGGATAAACGACATGCAGGCTTACGAAATAAATCAATATTATCTAAGCTCTAACTGTTTCTGGGTCAGTAAACGTTCAGACCACTGAACTAACATTTAGGAATTTTCTCCTTTTAATAAAGCAAGAGAAGTCAAACTGCCAAAGTTCTTAACCGTCCCGGATGATCAGATGAAATTTATAAACACTTCACTCAGCAGTAATGTTGGTTCAGGTTCAACCAACGAGCTCTGTTACCTAATTGATTCTTTGCAATTATTCAGCCTAGTTACCTAACTGATCCTTCAGTTACCTAACACTGTTCCCACAGTTACCAACCATTTAGTTACCTAACACTGCTCCCACAGTTACCTACCACTCAGCTGCCTAACACTGCTCCCACAATTACCAACCATTTAGTTACCTAACACTGTTCCCACAGTTACCTATATAACACTTGTTACCTAACTGCTCCTGCACTCTAGGTACTTCCTTAACAAGCTTTGGCCTTCTGTGTAATCCTAATCTTGGACAACAGCTTCTTGGAAAACAAAATGTATATGTTATGAGAGTAAAGTACGCTCTTTCACACTTTAGATTTAAAAAATGAAATTCCATGGCGTGTACTTTAGAGTAAGTCCTGGAATTTTATTATTTTGCCTTACGAAGCAACGATTGGACTTCCTCATCTCCCAGCTCTGTAGTTGTAAAATTTCTTTGTTTTTTAATAGAAAATAACGGAATCCACTTAAGGCGCCTTTTTGACTCTTTTTGAAACTTCAGTACCCGTGATGCCAAAGTTTACTCATTACTGCTCCGTTATTGAAATACTTCGTAAAATCTGAGGCTTGAGAGAGTTATTGTCTGAAGGGAAGCTCAAGCTTTTGAAGGTATAAAACCTCATGATTTTCTGTCTTCCTTGAGAGAAACTGTCACGTTTTAACAAAGAAAATTTCTTTTCATTTATTTTTGTTTATCTCAAGAGTTGATTCTGTAAATACCATGCATGAAAAATTATCTGGAGCTGTCTTAAAAAGAAATATAATTTCATTGTCTAGGAGTTCAGTAAGTCCTTGGTTGCTTCTAAATATCAAACGCAAATTGACTAGTTTTACAGTGACCATTAAATACCACTTTTGAGGTCTGGAATTAACGCTCACGATCGACTATTCTAGCCATAAAAAATAACGAAAAGCTC
>VOMN01007018.1:0-36087 GCA_014899125.1 Orchestia grillus | reverse complement strand
TTTAAGTCGGGCAAGTTAGTAAAGTGGATACGGGAATGAAGAATTCGTCTGTCAGCTCTGAGATGTTCGAAATTTATATTCTTAGTTTAATCCTGTATTGTGGATACCGACTTAACTGCGTCGGATATATTTCTGGAAACGGTTTGATACCAATAAATTTTATTTGATCCAACGGGTCACGTGTTGTCTAGTACTAGACTACTCATGACCCGTTGGGTAAAATAAAATTTATCATAATCAAACCATATCCAGAAATATATCCTATGCAGTTAAGTCGGTATCCACACTACAGGATTGAACGAAGAGTATAAATTTCGAATATCTCAGATCCGACAGCAAAACGTGTGTATGGTTTCAAGCAAACAAGCAAGACGACCAGAGTTTTAGTATTATACTAGATAGAAGATAGATTGACTAAATTTTACCATAATATTAATATATGTTTTATAACTTTATTTCTATATTTAGTATTATGGGCAAAATTAGCTAAGCCATTAGTAAACTGTTTAGTGAGACAGGGAAAAAATGTAAATTTTTTTGATTTCTCAAACCTTGTTCGAGCTGGTCTGGCTTGAAACCCCTTAAAGTGACAGGATCGCACCTGCCAAAAACATGTACTCCAAATTGGTCAGTTAGAACACCCAAACAGATAATAAAAAACGAGTGAAAAAATTTGGAGGGACCCATAGAGAAGAAATAGGGAACTCGCTTCAGCAGCCTCTGTCAGCTATAGTACCATGCAAAGTGTAACGCAGGATTTAAAGTTGTCACTGTACAGGAAATATATAGCTCAACTACTGTTAAAATACCCTAATGCAAAAAAGTCGGCTCGAGCAAAGCTTCTTGAACAACTGAGTGAGTGCACTCAGTTTCCATTGTTGTGGACTGGCGAAAAATTATTCACTCTGCAAGGGACCTACAACCTTCAGTATGACCGTATATTTGCAAAAACTTAGAGCAAGGCATCCTTTTGTGACATTCTTGTGGCTGTCCTTTCATAGGTAATAACTGGCCTTTGTATTGGTTTCTGACCTCGACAGGGCAGAAAACTGCTCATATTCATCAAAGGAGTAAAGATAAACTAGTTCACATCTGAATTTATTCAAGAACAACTCAATTCTTTGGATCCATACAAAGTTTGGTAAATCTCAAATTATTCTTCGAAAGTATGGACCCACCTCCCATACGGTCAACCTTGTTCAAAATTGGTTTAGGGACAATATGACTGGTTGTTGGTCCTGGGAGTTGTGACCTCCTTGAGCAGATTTAAAACCCCATGGATTTCATTGTGTAAAGCATTCTGCAGAGTAAAGCCTGTTCATTCAATCATCAAAATGTTGATGCTTTTAAGGCTAAACTTATGCAATACTGGTTAGAAATCTCACCAGTAAGAACCTGGTAACATGTGATAAGGTTACAGATAGGTTGAAACCTGTAGTGAAGGCTAGATATCGATGTATTGAAGGTTGAGAGGAAAATGTATACTGCATTACGTTGATATTATGAGTACAAAAGGTAACTTAAACTTCGCTGTACTGATGGGTTGTTTTAATTATTCTTTATTTACTCTACATTTGATCACCGTGTAGATTTTTTGCATATTTTAGTCTACCCATTTGTAATGCTGAACAATTATTTAAAAGAAAAATGCTGTATGTGGAAATTAGTGTTCATTCCTAAGTCAAACCGCTTCATCTTCTTAGAACATTGCAATTTTTCCTGGTTGTTTACTCTAACCAGCAATGTCATTGTAGTTGTTCACACTTTCGCTGCCATCAAACTAGTGAGCAAGACGAGATGTGAGACCATTCCTCTACTGAGGCTGGGTCAGGAATTGTGTTCTGCTTATTAAACTGATCATTTTGCACTTCTTTATATTTCTGGCGCATATTCCTCTATTATCTTTGAATTATGAACATAAGTTCTCATTTTATCAAACACTCACTACTAGCTCTGGTACTACCTGCCAACGAGTAATTGAAAACTGCCTTCACCAAGGACACGCAACAAACTTGTATTTTGTATCGGACTAATTAATATCAGAGCGCAGCAAACCTGAAGTGCAGGACTGCAGTGCTCTCATCACGAACTTGTGAGCTTGAGGACTTTCTTAACAGCTTGCATCATTCTCGTAACTCCGTTTTACTGTTCTGCCTGGAGTATGCACGTATTTTTGTGAAACGATTGCTGAGTATGAAAATAATGTGTTCCCGCCAAACTAAATGGGATTAATTAATTTGGACAACTTAGTGTTGCTCAGTTCTGTCAAGTCAATTGAAATATGAGAAATATCGAGTTAGGAAAAGATCTAAAGTTATTAGATTCTAATTATATTCTTACCAATTAAGTTTAATAGGTGCATGTCTTAGATTAGATGTAATCGTACTGTGTTCTGTATTAAATAGTCGTAATCAAGGTTCACTAGCAACATTCATGTAGACGTTTCCTTGGTTTACTACCTTTTCTATAGTCGTCAGCACGAGCCATACATCTGAACAATTTATTTGTCTGAGTTTTGATACGGTTCCTTGAGTCACTACTCCAAAATTAAATGTTGTAAATGCGTGAAATAATGTGAAAGCGGAATTTTTTCTGTTCTCTTCAAATACAAAGATTTGGAAGCAGTGAAAATAATAAATCTTAGCGCATTTCCTGCCCTGCGACCTACTGTGAGTTATTTTGCTGCTAGGAGAATAACATCATCAATGGAAACGTGTTAAATATCCTATGCTGTATTAGGTCATTGTGCTCTATCTTTCCTTCTTCATTAGACAGCAAAGGATGAATTTCTGTACTTCTTGAACTACACTGGAAGCAAAAGTTTCACTTATGTTTCTGTGGGTGAATTAAGTTCATAATTTCCCATTTCTTATTATCTAAACTAAATAAATGAATAAAAATTAATGTTATAACTTCGTTCTTGTGGTCTGGTCAATAAATTTTAAATTTACTTTTATTCAAAATGATACCAGTAATGAATACAAAACAATACACCAAATTAAATTGTTAATCATTTGGCGATTCAAGCACAGCAATAATTGTTTACCTAATAGAACACTAGAAGGTAGAACAGCAGATATCGTTGGGAATGATGGTCATTTTCTACTGTTTTCGGAGTTAAAAAATAACGCTTGATTGTCAGGAGCAAAAGTCATGTCGTATAGGAACATCAGTTTATTGGTGAATTTGTTGGTATAAATTTATGGTCGTCCCTGAGCACTATGTACTGTTGACAGGGTTTTGGAGTAGCGGCCAAGTCAGCTCTGGAGTGTCGCCACGCGAGCCCTGTGGCCATCGTCGCCTTCCATCAAGCGGACGTGGGCGAATATATCAGAGATGAAGACAAAATTATCTAACTTGAAGCTCGTGTCTTTATTCAACCCCCTTCGTTATTTGTACATTGTCGAATTACTCAGTGTCTCAGGAATCGCTTGTATGCGAAGTATTTGACAGCGTGAAAGTTGAATTCATCGAGAATTAAATTTAGTGTCTGGCTGTATATCAAATTAGATTATTAGACGTTTTCAATAACACAGGTTTACGCTGTTTTAATAATGGCGTTAGTATCTTAGCGTGAGCCGTATTTGTTGCTCTAAGCCTGAAAATCATGCTCTGACTGTTAGCATGTGTTAGAAATAACAGATTTTTGTGAAGGTAACTGACAATGTTCTTTATAGTGGATATGAAATACGGTAAAAAAAATTGAGCTAATTGATTCTCGTTTCATGATAAGAGCGCGAAATAACCAGGATTTTTTCAAAATTGATCATTTTCTTGACGGTCTTCAAGAACCATACTCGATACATCTGTAATTGTGCGATGTTGTCATAATTTTTACAAGATGAGTTTTTATTATTGCATTCCGTATGTGTGCAGAGAGCGTAGAACCTATTAGGACTGGTCAGATGCTTTGAATCTTGCGTAACACAGGTTTAGCCAAAAAAAAATTCCAAGGATATATGACGAGGTGTAAAATCTCAGCTCATTAATGATTGCATGATAGCGTTATTTGAAAAACCAAGCTCTAAAGCTACTAGTGTACAAAATCCTGATTGGCCAAAGAAAATTGGTAGTGGTATAGTTCGGATGGACTTTCAAACATTTGAAACACTGGGCAGTGTAAATATTCATGTCTCTGCAGTATCTCTTCATCGAAGTGCTTAAATACGGCAGTTCACATATTCAATCAATGAAGCGTTAGGTTCAAGAACATACAAGTTGTTTGCTAGGTGGTCCGGCAACGCTGGCTGGTTTACCCATGCGACGTCATAGTGAGGCTCTCGCGAGGTAAGTGCAAAGTTATAATCGTGTCTGTTTTTCAATATTAATTTGACGGTAAGTCTTCAACTGCATGCTGTCCGTTGGCACTCGATTTTCTATTTTCATTGTGCTTGTCTCTTTCGTAGCACTTCTCACACTCCGTCCGCCAATATGCAACTTTGCATACCTGCGTCAACTCTCTGGTCACTCATTTCAGTCGTTTAATTAAGGAGGCGCTGCTCATGTGGGCGTCTCAATGCCCACTTCAGGTACTCCATTCAAACGTATTCTAACACATTTGATATTTACTGAGTTGCTTGGAGTCGCGAAGCTTCACGTTGTATAGAACTTGAAACAATCGCACTTGTATATTTTCTTTAGCTTTCGTTTAAAAGTAGGACGGAGTAGAGAGAAATTTCCTGTTTAAGTTAGCTGCTAGTGCTGGAATTACGGTGTGATTGAATTTGTGTTAGTACTGGGGGGCATTTGCGTACACGACTGTTGTTGAATATGTTTCGTGTAAGAATGAGGGGGAGAAAACGTAGCAGATGTTTATGTTGAATGGGAAAATTATAGTTGAACATGAATGACATTGCTAAGTAAGTGCAGGTCTGAACAGATAGAGGGCAAGTAGTTCATAGGATATTGACTCATTTCTGCTGAAAGTTAGAACATATCGTAATAGCACCCATAAAATAAAAATTAACTAAAGAAGGTGAATAAACCCGTTACAATGTTTATTGAGCCAAAATTGAACATTGAAATTAATTTAACGCCCATGCAATATGTAGGATACCAGGCATATATATCAATTACGGACTTGTAGAAAACTTATGATTAATAACGGTCCTAAATAAAGGCCATCAGATAAGCTTCCTGGATAAGAAATTAGTCAGCTATTGTTTTCGAGCTCCAATTATTTACTACGTTCAACAATCTGTTTTCAAAGCTGTGGCTGAAGTTCAGGTTATAAGTAAGTGCTGAACAGGCATCAGTTTTCATTCAGTGATTGCAAAGTTTCTGACCTGTTCCTTAATTGCTCAACAACGATGGGGCAAAAGTAAAACATCTCAGAATAGCAGAAAGGGGCTATTGCATTTGGTCGGGCTAAGGGACACCCAGGGAAGGAAGTGGCGATATTCGCTGGTGTTTCATGCCGCAGTGTTATGCGAGCGTACCAACTACGAACTTATATATATTCCCTATATATATTAGGGAATATATATATATATTAGTTTGAACATTTTTTCGTCAACTTTAACCAGATAACACAGTCATCACCCAAGTGAACGGCGGTGCATTCACATTGCCTGTGTGAACGACAATGACCGTATAAAGAATTCAACAACGGCATCCACAAGTAGATATTGAGCGCGATATATATATATATATTCCCTAATATATATATATATGTTCAAAGTATATATGTTCTGTGGAATTCCCTATATTCACTTTCGATCTTTCAGCACTTGTAGCTCTTTAGCTGCATTTTTCCCAGCTTTTGTAACAAAAACCTTTATCGGTCATCTGTATCATTTTACCTATTGGCGTTTTTAAGCTTTCATTCTTGTTGAAATGTATAGATATGTCGGCCAATATGCTTTCTCTTATATATGTTGGTTTGAAATTAATATCTTTAATTTGGTAGGTACTTATTTCTTTAATACGGCATACATTGTTTGCGATTGGAAGTTTCTCTGAAGTGAAAGCTAAAGTAATAATCAGAATTTTAAAATCTAAAACGTAGGTATTATTTGTAGTAGACTGTAATCCACTTCCACGGTGTAACAGTCGCGTAGTGATGATGTAACCGTCGAACTCTTGACAACTGAAAGCCTCAATTTCGCAGGTGCTGGTACAGCTCCATGCACTTACCTTTGAAAAGTATTTTCTCATTCACTCGTGTTCTTGCTCAATCCTGTTATGACCTAAGACGTTTACACTCATGTTGTGTCTAACATTTGTGAGGTGGTACGCCATTGACGTTCATTTACTGCTCGTGATTGATGTCAGTTGAGGTACCCAGCGTTGCCGTGGACGTGCCTAGGATTAAAAATTAACAATCCGTTGTAGAGTGTAGTGAACTCACCGAAGTTCCTCTCGGGGGCCATAGTATAGCATCGTCGTTAGGTTTGCTATGGGGCTTGCGTCCCCAGGGGGGGGAGGGGCGCTGTTAGGTGACCTGTCATAGAGAAGCCTTCGTGAGTTATCTTTCGTGCCCACTTTGCTTCTTTGAATTTTCACACCTTCTACGCTATCTGTCTTTTTTTCCTCTTCATTCGTAACTTGTCGTTTCTTTGCCCAGGGATCCTGTGTGGGAACACCTTGTGCATAGCTTCCTCGTTTTCTATAAACCGTATTGAATGATTTTTTCTCTTCGCCCTCTTTGGATTATATTTAACACTTTGACTGCGATTCTCCACGCAGGAAATATTACATGTCGACTAAAATTTCCGCTGCGAGTTTAAAATTATAGGATTTGCTGTAACAAATTTGCTTTTCCTATTCATTTTCTCCCTAATCCAAACCAGCTTATTCGAGTGTTGAACATAAATTTAATGTAAACTTAAAAATTTGTATTCGTATATGTTAGTGCTTTCGTTACGTTAGGTCAGATGATAGCGTGTACCAGATATGGCGCACGTCGCAGTCAAAGTGTTAATGTGTGTAGGCAGGTTAAAACTAACAATCTAATCTAACTCAGTGGAACACTCTTTACCGTGTGCAGTGGAAAGAAGATAAGTTTTGATGTATTTGTGCTGAATAATATTTGGTTACGCGACTCTAAATGTAGCAATAGACCCTAATTGTTCTATTGAAACGTTTTATTAGGATCATCAGTGGTAATATCCCGTAGGTAAGAATAATACTTATTTTGTACATTTATCAGAGTTACATGTGCGGTCGTGTGCGTTGCAACCTTATGACTGTGTGTGGGCTTCGTTTATGTGTGTGATAGTATGTGTTGCAGGGGCTATTGTTCTTCTATAAGGCACTCTAGTATTTACTGTCTTGCTACTTGTTTCGTATTAGATAAGCCCAGCATATAGTATGAGAATTCTTCGGTTGACAAATGTCAAAAGCTTTTCGGGCTAATTTCTGAGTAACGGATGTGCGTCCAGGATTTAGAGCATTGTGGACAGTTTTATTTATGTTATGCAACAGCACCTGCCAACTTGCATTGGCTGTTATGTAGGCAGAAATAGCTGGTGGGTGTGTGGGGGCTGGGATCGCTGATTTTTCATACTAATCTTGAGAGGTTCAATCGCCTGAATTGAATCCGATGCGTTTTCAAGCAAAATTGTTGCTGTGTACCGTTGGTTAGCTGATAGAAGGAATTTGCTGCTCAGGGTATTCAATCATGTAACAAACTATGTCTTCAATAAGTTGTTTCCGCTAGTGAGGAATATGTAATCCTTGCGTTATGTGCAGTTTGACGAGTTGAAGAAACTCCACGGGGTTTACTCCAAACATTTAACTACCAGTATTCGCATTCCCGTTTGATTCTGGCGTTTACACTGCACAGAATGGTAAGGTTCTTAAGGATATAATATCTATAGTTCTTCAAGAGACACTTTTGAACAATTTTACGCATCAATGTTGTACTCCTACGATGCGATTAACATTAACTTGCTTCCATTTCAGTGTCAGTGATTCTTCTAGGTACTTATCACTCCTCTAGATCATGGAGTAGTTACCGAAAGATTTCATCAGCCTCAACACGCGAGTGTCTAGTTACCGTAACAGAGGAATGATTCTTTTGTTGGTAATGTACTGTTTTGTTTGTTTAATAGCAAGATAAATTTATTAGTCCTTGCTAGTTCAATTTTTTGTATCCCATATTAATTCCAACATTTTCAATACCGTTCAGACAAATTCACTAGTTTCCCACTGCAATTCTAGCAATTCCTGAGCCGAGGAATGAACTCTTTTCGACATAGTCTGCAGAAAGCCGACTTTCCCCTCGCATAATCGTCAAGGCTGTGTAAACGTTGGAAATCGGATGAAGCAGGAGAGCAGCCGATGATACAGTATCGTCTAGTCAAACGCCCACGTGCTATGAGCAAGCGCGTCACCTTGACGAGTGATAACCCTTTTACGATGATAATGTGGTCATTACTAAAGTTTCAACCTTAACCTTAAAGTTTCATTACAAAACCTTACGGACGGCAATACGTCTGCTCAGCACTTTAGATCTTGGTTCATGTTTTCTGCAGTTTAAACATTTAGTTTGAGAAACTACGTTCTGGAGACGAAGACCAAAGTGAGATGGAACTTGAGGACTTGACAATACAAGATATTTTGGGAGCATTAATAAATTGTTAGGCGGAATGACATTATGGACAAGGTTATATTTATACTATTGATTACATTTTCATTAATTACAGTTGCTTTCAGATCGGAGGTAATTATAAATACTAGGAAACGTACGGAAAAGACAAAATAATTTTGCGTAACAAATGTCGCACGCCCGGCAGCAGAAGCAAAGGGTTCTGTACGTCTTGTCCTTCAAATTGATAATAATACTTGTACACCTTTAACGATTTCTGTATTTAAGGTTTGTTTGTATCGTTGTTCTATCTTCGGCACCGTTAACTGCTATCGCAACAGTCACTCCTGGTGATCAAAAACTTTTGCCACTTTTTGCTGACTGGTTCTTGTATACCAACCTGCAGACTCCCTTCCCTGCGCAAACAAAGATGCGTTAGATTTTAATAACACTTCGTGATTAAGGAAAGGGAAAGTGAAGAACACAAGTAATAAGAGTGTAAGGGTCACATTTGCGTGTGTAACAGTATAAATAGGAATGTACTAATTATAATGGATCATATCTATGAATGGGTACTAAATCTTTATTCCACACGGTCAAATCTGCTATTGAGATGGACACTAATGTGTCACTATAGAATCAAAGTAACATCTTCTGGAGTTGAAGATAAAAAATATCAACGGAAGGTTCCAAAACCTATGTGATTATGTATGTAAACCCCTCAAAAAAATAGACTCGCAGTGAATTGGTAACACCCATTGTGGCAAGAGCACACGTATTAATCCCTGGTCTACGCATTTAACAAAAGGAAAAAACAGATGTGATGGCACAGTTGCACGTATGAAGCGAGAGCCTTTAGGTTTCTTTCTACTCAAAGAAATTTTTACAAAGGCTGAAAGGGTTCGAATTGGTCTTAATTCATTAATTACTGAAAAGCTGTTTTCGTTTCCACGCGTCGGTGATAATTTTTTACGGCACGTGCAGCGTTTTGTTTTACAAATGCCATACTTTTGACGAGCACAATTTCGCCAATTCTCTACCAGTCGTCGTCACGCCACACAAAGGCCTGTCTAACACCTCTCAATTCGGCAAATTTCAAAACACAACTGCATTTGGCGGCTACTTACGGCTTTAAGACGCAAGACATGCTCAGCTCCTTGCACTCAGCAGTCACGGGTACCTCGACCTGCACACAAAAACTCAGTTTAAGCGGTTTGAATTTCCATAAGCGGATATGTCGAATGAGATTATACCTCGGTATTTTTCAGTATAGGTGGAAAGGAACACAGGGACCATTACACCCGGCATTACAGGATCGGGTGAGACCGGTACCGTAGAAATTCAACAGAAAATATACGCCTTTATTTTATTAAAATTTGCCAAAAAAATATATTTTTCCAATTAAACATTTAAAGTACCAACTCGTCATTTTTTTTCTCCCAGGGTCTATTAGACTGAAAATACGTGTTTGTAATGTGATGCTCGCTGAGAGCTGTGAAAATTAGAATTTAGGCGCAAAATCTTGCCTTAGCGTCATAACGATACGAAGACGTGGAATCGTACTTGTGTAGAGGCACGACGCACTATGCGTACATGGTCGTATCAACCTCCACACATTGCGTTCGTATGGGAAAAAATTAATCTTACCCTCAAAAGCCCAATACAGCGTATAGCAGATTTACACATGACCAACTGCTTCTTACATTCTTCCTTCAGATACATTATTCGCGCTACATTCATACTGTTTTACACGGTTCTACTAACCTTCGTGTATTATTTTTTCATCCCTTACATGCTTGCTTTCCTATTCATCCTGAACATTTCACTTCAGCCTTTTCCCCGTAGCTCATGACACTTTTTCAACCTCACACAAGTTAAAAAATTGTTATGAGCTCTGTCCCACTATGAGGCGCATTTTTATTCATGACTCTACGCCCATCAATATCGCCTTGAGGCTGTTTCTAAGTATCTTTCAGAACTCTAAATTCTACCTCCATTGGAGTACGACATATTCGTACTTTATTCTTCTTCGCACAAGTAAACATTCATCCTCTTTCATCCCCTCTCCCAAACAGTGATCTAAGCATACTCTCAACTTTTTCTTCACCAACACATTATTAGTGTTTCTTTGAACAAAGTTTCTCAAATTCGATTTTTTACCTCGAGAATCTAGAGTCGCAATTTATTAATTATTTTTAAAATTGCCCCATTCTTCACGGTTTTCAATACCGAGCTCACACACTCGCTCCAGCTTTGCCCCGCCCAACCTAATGCTTCATCGCAAATATTTCACTAAAACGTAACGTAAGTCATTATTTAAGCCCTACTGATGGGAGAACTTGGAGTTGAATTTGTCTTCCGGAGTACCAGAAGTTAAGCAGAGCTGAAGAAGGATCCTTAGTTCGTAAACTGACTGACCTGCGCAAGTATGCTGTCATCAGTAGGGGGAGAAAGCGACTCCTGGGCTTCGTAGAGGGTGAGCGCAAGGGAGCCTGAAGCGGGGGCCGTGAAGGCAACTGTGGCAGTGTAGCGCAGCAGAGGAGGCGTCAGTCGTGGCAGCACACAAGTGCTCTCTTCTCCGATCTGTAATTAGTTATTATTATTACGGGCATAGTTCAGAGTACATAATTCACATGAAATGGAACCCTGAAAAAAGCGAGGAGAAGGGAAATTTAACAAAAAGAGTGTTCCCACACAGGATTCCCTGCGCATAACTCTGTTATACGATATTATTACGGGCATAGTCCAGAGTACCCAATTCACATGAAATGGAAACTCGAAAAGAGTGAAGAGAAGAAGTCTTTTACTATGCTCTAGAGAACGGGGAATTTAGCACAAGGAGTGTTCCCACAGTAGATCCCCTGCGCATGCCTGTGTTATTAGTTCAATACAAATAATGCATCACACTAACGGGAGAAATCTGATTGTTCAATAAAGTCAACTAATTATAGTTCATCTGAAACTTGAAAAAAGCATCAAAATATGTGCATGAGAGCATCGATATCGAAAACGAATAAAATTTCACTTGATATTGAAAATCAAAAGAAATTGAATAGAATTTGATCGAAGTGCTTTTATACGGTAACCTGTTCCTAACATGTGTTTTTCCTGAAAAACGGGCTTACTTGAAAATGAAAATGACTCGCTTTGAATTCAATAGGGATTTTGTTTTTTATGAATTACGGAAGGAAATCATTCTCTTAGCATAAAAGAGGCCTTTAGTGACACTGTAGAAAGCGTCGGTTCTTTAAAAAAACGTCAGGAAACTGCTTCAAAGTTTTCAAGATCCAAAAAGCGCGGCGCAGTCACCTCGATTTACATTGATTTATGGCCATTTTACGATTTTCTCTCTGAATCAACAACGCACTATCCGGACAGAATCAAGTCTAGTGACGACAGTGGAATACATAACTAGTTTTCTCTATACTTGGACCTCGGTACCGTATGATTCTAGTGGCCCCATATATAGTGACTACAATTTTCAAGCACAAAATTTCACCCCTACAAACCTAGTGGCGTAGATGTCGGTATTCTATCCTCTTTTCACAGTCAAAGAAAGTGAGAATACCTCTTATACCAATATCTTTAAATTATGATACTCGGTACTACGCAAATGGCATAAAAAAGGAAAACCTAAAACCTCGAGCAGGGTATTTCAATGCCAATACACCATTTGTACTACCAATTCAAAATTAAAACGTCAGGTCACAGAACTAACCTGACACCAGACAGGCACAGAAAGCACAGACACAAGCACAGGCAGGTGGCTGCGCATGACGTCAGGTTTGCTCTTCTCAGCAGAACTTCGGTTCTTCTTCTTCGAATTCTTCGAGTCTTTGCTAGCAGGGGTTGGAGTGGCACCGTTGACGGTGGCAGATGTAGCAGGCTTAGCGTGCTTGGTGAGAACATTGGCGGCCTCTATGGCAGCGCCTCGGGCCAGCAGCTCGTCAGGCGCCACGGAACACAGCACCTCGGCGTTGGGGAAGTTCTCACCCACCAGAGTCTGCAGGCGAGGGATCTTGCACGTGCCGCCACTCAGAATTACCTGGCCAAGTTAAGACACATTTTAGCTTTAGCTTACACAGACATTAGAAAACATGCGCAAAAAATAGAAATCATAACGTGTAATGATTCAAAGGTGAGAGTCAATTCAAAAACTTTATAGGAGTATCATTGAACAGAAAAAAGCACAAATGGAAAGGTAATCAATACACTAACGACTATTTTGTCTCTCTACATGGTTCACTAGATCCATCGCTGGTTCGTACTCATATACATCAGTACACTTGCATCATTAATGCGATGTCAACATCTAAGATTTCAATAATGTCTCGTATAACTTCTTAGCGAGCAAGAGTCACTACAGTGCATATAAAGTCTCAAATTGTCCATTCTTTACTAGCTAGAAATAAGAGCAGCCGGTCATCTTGAAGATTAAAATATCTTCACGATGGAATTTAACACACGTTTCTAACGTACACCGTACAGATCATACCAGGTTTATTTAGGAACTACTAAGTAGCATTGGAGCGACTCTAGCCCGCTACATGGTTAAGGCATTTGTCTTGGTAGCTATCACACAAACCTCTAATTCCACAAAACAAACGAGTAAAGTTAGCGTAAAAACTGACGATTCAAATTGGTGAATAATTTCATTTTAAATGGTGCTAATAAAGTCAACTTTTAAAGTTCCGTTACACAAATAACATCACTTGACTCATTATGTGTTTCAGTGAACACTAGATTCACAGAGACCTATAATCTCTTTTGGAACACGACCTACACTGACATAGTGGAAGTTACACCAATGATCCAAAACAGGACCGTTGTTTCGACCCATTCATAGGAGCCAGACCAAATGTACGTTTATTCCAACAGCACGCAAGCTAAAAAAAAATAGTCAAAATGAATTCCCTTTAAGCGTCGGAGTCTGTCTCACATTGTCAAAACATTTATATGCGTTAATATATATACACTAGACCAGCCGTGACCCATAGGGTCAAATAAAAATTATCAAAATCAAACCGTATCCAGAAATATATCCTATGCAGTTAAGTATGTATCCACAATACAGGATTAACACGTTGGCTGCGATGATATTATTTTCCTAGGGGGAAAACGACCCACCGGTGGCTCGTTTCGCAGTCAATATGTTAGACGATGAGTATAAATTTCGAAAATATCTCAGAGACGACAGACAAACGTGTGCACGGTTTCAAGCAAGCAAGATGACCAGAGTTTTAGTATTATATACAGTAGATAGACTAAAAGATAGATCGATAGATTAGTTCTCTAGCCACTTATTAGACGAGGCTTGGCAGGACGACGATGCAAGAACACCATCTGCTATGGCCTAACAGACGAGAGTGTCGTGCTACGGCCTCCCTGGGATTTCATGATTAGAACTGCTGCAGCAACAATGCTTCATAGTTTTACATCCTAGGCAATAACACCGCGAACAAATGAGTGTTTAATGTAAAAAAATCACGATTAGGTAAAACTGCGACCAAATGGAAACAAAACCAACTCGGCATAGAACACGACTATTTATCTTGATGTTGCAATCAAGTCATGTGCTAATTTAAATGTATGTTAAGGTAAAAACACTCATAATGACCAACGCAACAAATATTGCTGACAAATTAAAATATTGAATAGAAGCGACAACATCCATCGCACTATACGAGCGACAAACGAACAAGAAGTACTACACAAAAAGACGTCCAATGAACGTCACTTTCTAAAGCACTCCTTATAACTGAAGAATATTCAGCGGTCTCAGAGCTACCGTGAATAGCTTGAGAGTGCATCAAGTGTGGATGGAGTCTACATCTAAGGCTCACGGCTATCATTTAGGACGGTTCATAAGTTGGTTACGAGTTGCGATTGATATAATTTATGTCAGTTGTCCCTTATGCTGTAGTTGAAAAATTTATAGAAATGTTAAATTTTGGTTCAATAAATATTACAATGGATTTCCTCAAACCTTCTTCAATCTATTTCTAAGTTTGTTACCATTGAATAGTATATGTATAGGCATATGCGGTAAGGCTGCAATTAGCTTTGCACGAGAGACTAGCAGTCGCATTGTGGAACAGTCCCACATAGCACCACTGGTGCTCATTTGGCTAACCTAACTAGCACGGTCTAATGCAAGGTTCCCAAACCAGGAGTACTCAGTTATATAAAATAGTATTTCAGGGGGTGCGAGAAGGGTCTCGACGGGCAATTTCTCCACCCCTCTTTTATTTTCAAGTACGTATCCATAATTTGTACAGGGAGCAAGGGTATACTAAAAATTCTACGGGGGTGGAGGCGAAAAAACATATTGGGAGCCTCTGATCTAACGGAAGCTAATTAGAAATGCACACAAGAACACACGCACACACACCTTCTTGACGAGCGCAGGCTCGACGCTGAGCCTGGAGAGCATGTCGAGGGTGGGCTGCAGGAAGTCATTCAGCAGCGACGCAATGAGGCCCTCGAAGCGAGCGCGGGACACCTGGCACGAGAAGTCTATGCCTTCCCACAGAGAGTCGACGTTCACCTAATAAAGTAAAAACATGATTAGATGAATGAATGAAACTCATCACACGTATAAATTTCCTGCTGTAGAGAAGACTAGTTTTACAAAGCAATGCAAAGTATGGTGTTAACGGAAGATATTCAAGCTCTTCCACATCAGCAAGCCCCCTTTCCTATTCTGAGAGACTCGTTGTACTTGAGTAACAAGATTAAGTATCTAAACAAACCTAACTTTATTAATACCAATTCACTATACGCAAGAAAGCAACAGATCTGCCAAATCCAGATTGCTTGACCATAACAAGATGTTTTACTTACGCAAAACATGAATTGAAGAAAATAAAAAGCATGGATGCTTCAAAAATCATAAGTAAATCAATCACACCATCTTTGCAAAAATACAAAAAATTCAGAATGGTGATGTAGGAACATTCATGCTCTTGTTTCATCAACGCTCATTTGCGCCTCTGGTTCCACCGGTACTGCTTAAAATGATGTCCTGGCTTCAATTAACACGATGAACATTATGCTGGAACTCGGCGAAGATTTCATGCAAGCGCTAAGTGAAAGTCTCGCTGTTGGCACCGCACAGCATGCAAAATTCTGCTGAAGCGGAGATGAAAGTAGCTACAAGAAATACAAGACTGGTTTAGCTCAAAAACAAATAAAAAAAGCATCACTTAAGCAAGTTAGTTCTCGTAGTGTGCGCTGCATCTACCACAAAATGCGCAGAAAAATAAATAAAAGACTGATATTACAAACAATGATGAACTCTGAACCAGTCCTGCTGAAACCTGAAGATAGTTGTGCATAAATTTTCCAAAGATCCTCAATTACTCAAATTATTGTTACAGTAATATACAAACTTGAGTTCGAATGTAGCATAAAAAATGTTAAGTGGATGGGAACAGTCTATACGGATGAAGCAAGAAACAAAAAAACAATACATACAGTCCACCATGTATCGCACTATACCCCACTTCAATGTAGCTTCCAATTTTAATCACAAAATTTTCTTATAAAGCAATAAATACGCAACATACACAAATATAATCTCTTTTAAAACCAATTTTGCTTGGTTATAATAAACTAGCGACCTAAAGCACATAGCATTAACAATACCACAGCTAGACTATCCCAGCCTGTCTCTCTCGTGACATGAAACATGCGGTGGATATCACTTTGCACTCGAATTACAACACATAGGCCCCACACAAGCAAAAGAAGCATTAGCAGTAGTAATGATAGCAGCGCTTTAGTAACTCTGATTATCATGCACCGAAAAAAAAGAGGCCATTCATTATGGACTTCGGAGAATGATGAATCTATGCACAAGGTGTGTTTCCATACAAGATCCCCTGTACATCGAAACAGTAAATTAAGGGTGAGGAAGAAAAAATAAAGAATTGTCAGCCGAGAAGGCATGAAAGATAGAAACCATGAAAGCTTAACAGTGTCCCTCTGGTCAGCTGTTCTCCCAACAGCATAAGACAGACAAACATAACTACCCTAACCTTATTGCCTACCCTAGGCCCCTTTAGGGGAAACCCACACAAGCAAAACCGGTGCGGATTTTCATTCCCTCAAACGCCGCTGCTACAATGTCATCTATTGCTGCAAACATGACTTCTTGCAACAAATTGACGCGGCACCACACACTTAAGTTCAATTACGGCACTGCTCTGAAGAGCATAATTTACACTCACTGTAGCTGAAGGCAATGTGGAAAGGACGTGTTTCACATTTTCAGCTTGGTTGTAGAGCTTCTGACGTGATCTCTTGTTATCCAAGCAGTCGCCCTTATACTTTCTGCAAATAAACAAAAATGAATACAAAAATTCACCCAACACTTGTATCAATCTACTTTGAAATTACAATTATCGACAGCTGATAAATAGAACATTATAAGGCCCTCTTTTCAATAATTTTTTTTTAAGTCTATCATTCTAAAAAAATTACAATTTTCTTTTGGTGTACAACTTTTAGAAATTTTTGAACAAACCAAAGCTGGAAAACATTGTAACAATTTTATCAATGATATTTCGAAGTCATTTTTTTTCAGTTCTAAAAAACTTTTCAAAATAATTAAAACCTAAAAAATAGGCAACTAAAAACTAGTAGAATGGAAAAGCGCTACATCAACAAGCCAATTGGCTCTTTCTTGAGTTTCTAACAGTAGTCCTGTGGCATGAGACAGCCAAACAAATAGGAACTGCATGACATCAGAGAATTAAGGAGTATTTTAAAAAATTATAAAGACAACATGTAATTATGACCGAATTAAAAAATCTGCACAACAACTTGGCAGACGAGTCAAAACATGGCAATAAGAAGTAGGAATTAATTTTAAATTCATTTGGGGTGAACTAAACATTACAGTGAAATCATGGACAACTCGCATACCTACCACAATCATCTGATGACAAATTATTAAAAAAAAAGTGTGATATAGATTAATGAAGGGGATGCAATTCATTCAAAAAAGTCCCACAAATTAAAAAATAATAAAAATCCTGCCATAAAAACATCTCAGCTAGCAATGGTAAATCTTTCCTGCTAACAATGGCTTTATTCAGATAAGAAATTTGAACTCGCATGCTGCAAACCTAAGAAATTTGGTCACACAATATTGAACAGCACACTTCCTGTGTTCAAACGCTTATTATTTTATTTATTCACTACAAACTTGTCAGCTCAAAATGGAACAGTTTCTGGGTTTGCTGTGGTAGCCTCCACATCTTAGGTTTATATACATGTTTTGAATGCTGTGAGGCTAATTTTCTCATTTATACTTACAGCTGATTTCAGCATACTAAAAGCACTCACATAAATTTGAATGTGACTATGTTTTCACTAACTATCAAATATCTGGACTCGTATGCTTTTGTGAACTGAATGCTCAGATCCTGCGTCTGTCTTCCCTTGAACCCACCTAATGTCATAGGGGTGACTAATTTCTTTGTCTTTCACTGATCTTCCTTGCGTGAAACAATTTCTAATTTGCTACATTACAAGTACAACTAAATTCCAAACACAAGCTGAAAAAGTGAACAATAGAGTCTCAAGAACTCACGCATAAAACTCCTTGGCAAGATGTTCGACAAGTTTGTTGGTGAGAGCAGAGCCCGGAGGAAGCTTAGAATGTGTCGAGTCTCTCACAGTGGCAATGCCTCCGCCGATCTCCACCAAGGAGCCCTGACCCCCACTCTCCCCAAGGTGGAGTGTCACCACCAGCCTGCACACACAGGAAACAGCCAATAGTTCATAAATGATGCACTACAAATTTATATTTTCCATATCACCAATAAATAGAAGGATAAAAACTAGTTGACATTAAAAATAAAGTAACCTTCAGATGTGACTTTCAGACATGCCTGAATTTTGATGAGAAAACACCATGGTGAAATACTAGACAATATTTCTTCCTTCACATAAAAATTATAAAAAATAAGCCCATGACTACATAGATTATTTTCATCCAACAGCCTGGTGGCTTTTAATTATTTTAAGGTCTTCCCTCCATCCATCCCCTCAATCGTTTTTTAGGCACAGAAGTAAGAGCCCCTTGACTGAAGGAAACTGAGCCCTAAGTACACATTCTATCATCAGTTCCTAAAATTACACCTTGCTTAATATCCTGTGTATATGCAAAAAGGGCATCCATTGGCAAGTTTTCCAAGTTTATTCTCATGGAACTCTGTGAAGTTCATTGCCATAGAAACAGAAATGGTCAATTGAATTTTTATTCATTTAATAAAAGTCACTGCACCATAGAGGAATATGTCTCATGAAAAAAACTTTTTCCTGTTGTTTTTCTTCAATTTTACAAAATACAAAGATAAATCAAATGCCATATATAGAATGCAATACAAGAGAACAAAATTTTAAAAAGTACCCAGGATATTATTGGGAGAAATGGCAATACTCAAAAACCCAGGACTGACTGAACAGGCAGAAAAGTGCAACTCTTATATTGTGAGTTTAGACAGACTTGATTCATTCAAGAAGTTTGGAACTTGCACGAGAGGACTCACATGGACTGCGTACGATCAGCCAAGAGGTCATAAGCAAGGCACGCTGCAACAGGCTGCAGGATGACGGCCACCAGCTTGAAGCCTGCTTCTCTAGCACCACTCTTGCACACTGACACTGCCTTGTTGGACACCCAGGCTGGTAGGCACAGACATGCAGTGCACTGGGCAGCGCTGTTCTGGCGTGATGACACGTCTGAAATGTACAAGTTGTACAGCATTGAGTTCTTGCACTATTGTTGCTGGAACAAAAAAAAATGGGAAATTGCATGGAGAAACTTCCTTGTTGAAGTTTCCTGGAGAAACATTTTTAAAAATTATCTTTATTTTCATCAATAATAATTCACATCCATGATGTTATTGAAGAAATTTTCTAAAAATTCACTAACACATACTTTAGTTAGATAAGGGATAGATTTTGAAGAAAGAAATATTGAGGATTGCAGAACCAAAGTAGATTTTTTAGAGTGATGTAGTTTCTGTGTAACTAAGAGATTATAGTGTTTAAAATTTTGTTGCAAACCTGAATACAAAATTGAATTTTCACAAAAATCAGTTGTTCAAAGCTCTACTTCATGCACTCATAATCTATCACAAATACAGTTTATTCTTAAAACAATAAATATTCTTAAAACAATGAAAAAGTTCATTAGACTTATCCTCATAGGACCCTAAAAAAAGATCAAATTCTGAAGAAATGATATATGACTGTAATTTTGTCAACATGCATCACATCAAAATTAATAGTAAATAGACCATATACAAATGGATTCAAAACAATAAAAAAATTCATACCCAGTTTATGACAAATGCACCCATACATACACAAAGAGAAGCAAGTATTTTACTGCAGATATACAAAACTGGTTAATTCTAAAATTCATTGAACTTGCTGAGCTTTCCATATAATAGATGCATCACTTTAAACTATTCTGAATTGAGGCTCACCTTTAAGTTGAAGAAATATATGTTTGATTACATTAGATGCCTGTACTGTTCTGGGACCAGAATCAGTTTGAACGCAATAAGAGACGTCCCTGTCTTCATCCCACTCTGGCAAGCAAGTCCCACGAGATGCATCTGAGGAGTGGGGCTCAACTGCCGAGATGTCTCGCAGCACACCAAGGACAGAACGCTGGCCATGCCGCACAAGGCCTTGCTTAGCTGCCAGACCCGTCACAACTTCATCGTCATGTACTGCAACAACTGCAGGAGTGACTCGGTCACCACCAGCATTTGCTGCTATATTTACTAGTCCATTCTGAAATTGAGGATTGCAGAACAACATTTAAAATAAACATATTTTTTTGTAGTAGTCTTCATAAGTCAACACAAAAAACATTTCTCACCATAATTCTAAGACTAGATAAAATAATTAGAGTACACTTACATAGATATCTGTGTATATATTTACATATATCTGTGTATATATATATATTTCTATACAGCAGTAAGTAAATATACAATAAAATAAATGTAGATTCAATTATAATCACCATTGAAAGTAAATTTGCAATAAAAGAACTAGTAATTCATTTGAGCAAGTCAATTAAAGTTTCAAAACAACAGCTAATGGCTCAGTTACAAACACATTGCATAAAAGACAAACTTGCCTTTTCTTTGCATTTATTCAATGAAAGCTTCCAATTTTTGTTCACTTCCAAGCATATTTCTGAATGAAAAATTACAGACCACCAAGCACTTCCATTGTTTGGAAGACCAATTCTGTACCAAACTAATTGTACAGAATTTTCCTCAGTACATAAGCAGAAAAACTTCCTGCACAAACAAAATCTACCTTCCAAAATATCTTCTAGTTGATTGAAGAACTATCTAGCCCCATTCAATCAACTTTAATAGTGGAACAAATATTGACCAATAAACTGTTAAGTACTTAAAGAAGCATAAATAAATAATAAAAAAATATTTCACTTAAATTTCTCATTATACTTTTATTAGTAAGGAGAAAAGGAGCATAAAACAGAACCAGTCATTACACAAAACACCACGTTTACTCAACACAAAGAAGCAACAAATATGAAGCTTCACTAAAACTCCATGGGCTTGAATAATGCCCATAAGCAAGTGACAAGTAATATTACACAATGGCTTGGATATCAAGAATACTATCAAGATGGTTATATCAAAGCAAAGATAAAAAAATGACAATTTTTTTACACATACCTTATTGACAGCTACACAGCTGGTGCTGTTTCCCAAATAAATTCCAAAGACGACATTCATAGCGCCGAGCTAAGGTAAAAAATTGAACTAGACCTGAAACTTATGGTACTCCAATGATAATAACTGATCAAAGGTAATCTGAAAAATGAAACAAAAGAAAATTTAAAACTGGAATAGCCAGGTATCACAATGTCATCTCATCAAACTAACTTAAGCAATATGGTAAAACAGAGTGGGTATATAACATAACACTAGCAAGAATTAACAATTTGATGGTACTCTTTTATATGTACTGAGAAGGTTCATTTTTCTCAAATTAGAGCCACTCTGCAGACAAGTCTAAAAATTTGGAGAAATTGAATACACATACAGTGTCATCCATAATTAAAAACAAAAAAGTTAACTATATTTTGTGGTTAGTGAAGCAAATTTTCAGATAAAAAATCTTCATTTTTCAACATTTTGCATATTTTTGGGTCACATTAAAACAGTGGTAGTTTTAAAATAAGTATTGGACTTAAAATGTCCAAAATTAAAGAATAAATTTCAAGAAAAGCATCTTAATCTTCACTGATCTGATTATTGATAAAGCAATGTGAAGGTTAAGAATGTGACAGTTGTATATAATTAGCGCAGTGTGCTAATCATGGCTAAATGAGTTAAAGGTACATGCTTCTGTTAAATACAAAATTGTAATCCTATGAAAGTATAATCACACAAACGAAAAAATTGCAGCTAAGGTTAACTGTTTGAGACATGTCAGGAGAATTTTAATATTATATGAAAAGTGGAATCTGAAAACTGGGGAACCCAAAATCTCCAGATCTAACATCATGTGATTATTTTCCATGGAGACACCTAGAGATGAAAGTATATTCTACTTCCCCTGAAAAGAATGAATAAATAAAAAAATGACTAACATATTCAACGTACTAAAAAATGATTGACAGTTCATCAAATTAGGACAAAAATGGTAAAGAAATTTGAGTTTAAAACATGTTTACCTTTTAAATGTAATGATTAACCACATAGTAGATGGAAGGACTTCTTTTCAAACACTTATAATAAAGTAAAATTGTAGTGTATGCATTTTATTGTTTGACTTTCCTGCAGAAACATGTTTCTGACAGCCTTCAGTAATAGCAATTACAGGTAAATGTTTTTAAAAAATATTTTTTTCAAACATAGAATTTGTTTCAATGCACTCAATGCAAAATATAATTGAGACTAAAATATGCTGTAAATAGTTGATGAATTATATTATTTTCATTTTAGGTTCCAGTTTTTGTGGGAAATACTGTATAATAACACTGGTAGCAGGAAGAGACCTAAATTATCCTGTATTTATTTGAGCCAGGTTTTACATTCATATTCAAAATAAACTAGTAAAAACACACTAGAAAAGTGATGTTTAATCCATTTTGGGGATAGGGGTTCTACATAAAAGCTAATCAATCTAATTAATCTTTATTCACTAGTCATTAACATTTGGGAATGCAAAAAAACTAATTAATCTTTTTTCATTAGTCATTACCATTTAGGAAAGCAAAAAATGTCAAAGTGTTGTCAGAATTTCTGTGCAGGGGCTCTACAGTCAAAACTAATCTATTTTCATAATAAACAGGTAAAAATGCATTAGAAAAGATACATCTTATACATTGCAGTGATGGGACCTAATGTAAAAAACAATCAAAAAATTTGCAAGTCTAATTTTAAGTTATAGTCAACTTCTACATTAGGACCTGCATCACATAAAAAATCACCATTAAATTCAACACATTTTACCGTAGGGTTTTCAATGTCTTACAACTACTGGCGTGTGAGGGATGTGTGGTTTAAGCTTCCTTTTCCAAGGGAAGTACTCCTTGGTTACGTAAAAAACAGTGCCTGAGCCGGGAGTGAAACCCTAACATCCCAGCTGCAAGGCTATCACTAACCAGTGCACTATAGAGCCCACATATTGAAAGTGACTTGTACTTTCGCCTGTTCAGAACAATAGGCATATGAGACCCTGCTCAAATTATCCTATTTTAAGATATTGATGATTTTGAAGTAACTTTTATCTGCTGCAATTGACCTACTAGATTAATTTATCCAGTATAAATCAATCTATCACAACTTAACTTTTATCAACTCAACTACCTTTCATGGATTTCAGTTTCAAAATTTAAAAAACACCAAGAAGAGGGGCAAGGTGTTTCCAGAATTTCCATATTAAGGTCTTAATGTAAAAATTAACCAAATCTACCGTTATGACACTGCTTACTAGATGGTGAACCTTTTCATTAGGAAACAAGTCTGTTGCAGGAAGAATGCAACATTAGAATTTAAGAACTACCTATTTATGAGGTCAAAATAAGTACAACTGCTAGTCCTAACTCATTGAATAATTTTGACTACAATCAAATTATGATTTCGAATCCACTTTGTAAGTGTCTAGTTGACTTAGTATCACAGCTTAGGAAGAACTCTTTCATAAAGCAATTAAATTATAAATACTTTACAATCTTACTTTTTTAATTACTCATTGCGAAAATAACTTGAATAAACTAAATAATTACAATTCACGGTAATAAATTTATGAATAAGTTTAACAACACGTGGATGAGAGCACCTCTGCAAACCGCAACCGCTGCACGTACCACACGTCGTAACAAGAGACTAGCTCGAATTTTACAGTTTACATAACGTTACGCTTTCCAGTTTGGGATTTAACGAAGTTTGGGATTTAACGAAGAAGCTCCAAAAAAAGTATTTTCTTAAAAAATTATTTCAATGAAATTTATCGTAAGTATTTAGGTCTTACTTAAAACTTACGATAAATTTCATTGAAATATTTTTTAATGACTCAACTTCGCTTATAGCTTTTTAACAAGTTTTAAACCATTTGGATTTTAACCATTCAATCAATTTGTAGACCCTCTACTGTGATTTAAATTGGTTGCCCTCAACGTCTTTAAGCGATAGGGTAGAACTCCTGCGCTCGCTTCGGCAGTCTCGTTCCCGTGCTAGAATAACGACATCCGTAGAGCGTCAAACGAAGTCTTTCACTATACGTTAGCATTGGGGCTCTAGAGTTCCTCGCCGGATCAATAATATGAGATGAGGTTAAATTATTAATAAATTTAAAGTTCCCTATCCTAATGAAACGTGATCCAAAGAGAGCGAAGAAGGGACCATCTAGTATTGACTCTAAAGAACAGGAAATCTATGCGCAAGGTGTGTTCTCGCTTAGGATCCCCCGTGCATAGAAACACCACGTTAAGAATGAAGAGAAAGTAAACAAAGAAGAGATAGCGAAGAAGGTTTTAAAATTGAAAGACACAAAGTGAACGCAGAAGATTGAATTCTCGAAGGTCTATTTATAGCTGAAGTAACCTAATAGTGCTCCCCCCCTAGAAACTTTAGTCTCCATAGCATACAAAAACAAATTTAACTAATCTAACCCTATTGCCTTCTCTATGTCCTTTGTAGGGCGTATTATCCGAGATAGGTGCATTACTTTTGTTCATGTTAAATTAATTTCTGTACAGGAAGTAGGAAGATGAGTAAAATCTTTTGCATGAATTTCACCCTTCATGTACCGATGTAGTTTCTACTTACATATTTGAAAGACAAAGACTTTTATTAAAAATTTTACTCTCCATACATACGATTCGTGGCTGTAAAAAAAAATCCTTCTTTATCATTTGTGGCGCTCTATACCTTAGAAATCATGGTTGGGTAAAAAGACATCCAGATATATAGTTCAGAAATGAAGTGGTGGAAATTATGATTGAACACCTTGCAATTCAACACATGAATTTACTAATAAGCATTCAAAGTTCATAATATTTTGACTCAAGGAAGCTAATTAATCTAAAAGCCAGTTCACTAACAATTTTTTTTTATTGATGTTTACTTTCCAAGAAGTAATTACAAAAACATAGGATTTAGCGTAAACTTAGATAGAAATGAAGAATACAAAATTGCAATTTACAAAACTGCTGAATATTCACATGTGTTTCATTTAGATTGTTTTGCATCTACACAGAGGTTATTCATAGAATTAATTAGATTTGTAAGCATTTATATGGTTAATGCCTACCAACATTCCCTAACGGCGCACCAAAGCGTGTCTTTGTTTTCGAATCGTCTCCGTCTCCCATTGACGTAAACCTGTCTTGCTAATATGCCCAAAATTCTCGAGGGAATTTAGATCAGGGGAATTCGGGGCCAGCTCAGAGTAGGAATATTGTAGTCTTCGAACCAGTTGGTTGTCAATTTTGCAGTGTGAATTGAAGCGTTATCTTGGTGGGCCACTGCCTTATTCTGGTCATAACTGTCCTAAAATGGAAGATAAGTTTTTTCTAAGACTTTCTTCTATTTTCACCAAGTCGCTATACCCTCGGTGGAAAATGCTCCCGAGGTCATTACAAACCCTCCACCAGAAAGCCGTTTGCTGAAGACTTGTTCCTCCTTTCTTAAAACGTGCTAATGAAGCTGAAAACCGTCAGTTCCCCATAAATTCAATTGTTTTTTTATGAAAAAAGGACCCTTAACCAACCTTAGCTAATCCCACGGCACTTAATCCTGCACCCACCTCTCTCGTTTTTTCTCGTGTAACTTTGTCAGGGCTAGTGCTATCTTTCTCCAATTACATACAGAGTTTTCTGGTGAGTTTAAAATTTTCCGCACACTCCTGAGTGGTGTTATGCTTAAATCTGAAGACGTTTGACGCGTAGGAGAAGCTATACGAAGTAGCCTTCGTCGGCTGGTCGGAATTAGTTGTTTGGTCAATTTTCTGTACCCATATGATTCCGGATTTCGTAAATAGTTGCATATAACTTTCCTAGACGTATCAATATTCCTAGAAATCGTCGAATAGGAACATCCAATGGTATTTAAAGCTTTCATTTGACCATTTTTCCCTTTTCTGCCAGCGCACTCCTTTCCATCCGGATAAGTTTTATCGATTTAAATTTTAGACCTCTCAAGAATATTAGGCCTCAAGAATACAGTACAATTCAGTTCAAAACCGTTATCTGTCTGGTTTTGATTATTACTTCAGTGCCCATGAATGTAATAACACAATATGATAATTGATCTATTACTCTAGTGTCACAGGTGTAGTAATACGGCAATATTATATTTGATCTATTTCTCTAGTGTCACAGGTGTAGTAATATGGCAATATGATACTTTTGTAGGGTGCGCTGTCTTTGTTCCTTTCAGAATTTACTTCAAAATTTAATATTTTGCTAAATTCTTCTCAAAAGTAAACCTAAATAAAAATTTTATTTTCCCACTGATTTCTAGTTCAATTAGCTTCCTTAAGTCACAATCTCATCAAATTTTTATTTTTATTACTAAAGAGATGTTTTAATGTGTAGGGTGTTCTATCATTATTTTCACCACTGTGCAAATTTCACAACGAAAGAGAGAATCTTTAGCACAGAGCGAGCGTCATAAAGAATAATCCGTTGGTTCTTTAGAGCTCGATTTTCACAATTTTCACGCAGAAACCTAGTAATTTAATGTTCTAAATGTGGATGGAATTGATCGTAAGTCTTCCTATACAGAAACGATTAAGGTAAAAAGTAACGATTGAACAAGGACCGAAATGGTACAACATATTCATTACAAACAATGAGCGAAAAACGAAAATGAACAAGCCACCCTAGATTTTCCCTATTAATCTCAATCTGTTCAGACTTCCACCAAGTTGCAAAAGCGCTGAACGAAAAGTCTCACTAGCACCAAATTAATCCTCCCTGAACCTGGCACGAGAGCGTCAGATTTTTCATTACAGTCAGGGCGCATGCGACAAAATCTTAATCAAGCTTCTCTAAAATAGGGCAGAGTTATCATGGTCTCCACTCAGGTACGCCCAGGATACTATGTAATTGCCCTTCGCTGCACAGCGTGTTGCCCAGCAAACAAAGAGGGTTTTAAAATGACGTATCACACTAAGGTGTCTACTACATTCGAAGCGGAATACATCGACTTCGTCCGAACAAAAATGATTGGGTGCTCTGAAATTCTGTAATAGAAGTACTCAATTAACGATAACTTCGGTCATGGACTTGAAATTCTGTAGCTTCAAAACGTGTGCGATGCCCGTTTTTCGTCAAATGAAAAGTTACTGTGACGATAAGACATGCATTGGCACTTATCAGTCACCTTGTTAATTCATTATCTTTAGCTCTATCTTTGATTTTTTTTAAATGCGCAAGAAAGTAGCAGGGTACGAGATTCCTATAATACCTAGTTGAGAACGACACTAAAAGCAATAAGAAATTTTTTCTCCAGTTTTGTTCTTTTTACATTTTTTCTACTTCTTTCTCTATTCGTACCGCGTGAAAATCCTCATCCTTCTCTCACTGGCACTCGTAACAACAGAAATGAATAAAACGTTTTGCGAAATATAGCGACGAAAAAAGTTCCCCTAGACTCCAATTTCAAACTGAAATGCTTTGAAAATTCGCTGACCATGAACTGAACTTTGAACGGACACAATCAGTAATCTAAAAAAAACAAAATCATAACACGAACACACGAACGAACGAACTTGTTCAACGAACTTTAGCTCATCGAAATGATACCACTAATCAGCAGTCACATGCGGTACCGAAACTTAGAAAAAGGGCAATTTAAGCAGCATTGACACAAACGGGCACACCAGCACCTAATTCATACATGTACTTAGGAGACTATGTACGCGAGCGTACTCGAAATGCGAAATATTCAGGTATAAAATCGCCAATGTTTCAAGTTCAAACCGCTTTTTCACGAGTGATGAAGAATGATAATAAATAATGTATGGACATGAGGATGAAGAAGCTCTAAATATAAGTAACAAGTGTGCAGTAAAGATTCCTAACTCTTGAATGGTAAATGATAATAGCATTAAGTCAATTGCACCTATCTCCAATAAGTCTCAAGTTGTACTTGATGTGTGAGTAAGCAATAAGTCAATCAAATATCTACTACAATGTGAGATCTTCGTGAATAAATAATGTACGGTACAAATTAGTGAATTATCGCCTCTAGTGAATTTTTTATGAATTACAGCTTTCGTGAATTAGGGCGCTTTACTGCATACTTAAGAACGGCTTTATTGAAGGGTGTACTTTTTTTACGTGTTCTCGAACAGAAAACCTTTTTTTTAAGCCTTTCGGTAAGATATGCTTCAGTTAATATTATCTTTTTTCCAGAAAAGGAAGCGCTCGTACTAAACATAAGAAACATCACTCACAGTTCAACACGAAGGAAAATTGACTAAACATAAGAAACAACATCACTCACACTTCCACATGAAGGAAAATTGACTAAACTTAAGAAACAACATTACTCACACTTCTACATGAAAGAAAATTGACTAAACTTAAACAACATTACTCACACTTCTACATGAAAGAAAATTGACTAAACTTAAGAAACAACATCACTCACACTTCTACATGGAGGAAAATTGACTAAACTAAAGAAACAACATCACTCACACTTCTATATGAAGGAAAATTGATTAAACTTAAGTAACAACATCACTCACACTTCTACCTGAAGGAAAAACGACTAAACTTAAGAAACAACATCACTCACACTTCTACATGAAAGAAAATAGTTCCTAACGAGCATACACATAAACACGTCCATTTCCTAAAAATAAATCACTATTAACAATTTTTTCACTTCTCGAAAGTGTTTGGCAACAAAATTAACCACCCCTCGTCACGAGAACTTCACTCTGAATCAGTCTTTTGGCTTTTTCTTTTTAGAATTTTTGCCGCAAGTTTGGGGAACAGGGACGAGCAGCCTCGAGTTCACGGTGCCGGTGCTGACCAGCTTCGACCCCAGTATATCTGTGAACTTGGGCAGGTCAAGTAGCTCTCCTTTGGCCAGAGTGTACATGTACTCTGAAAGGAAATAAGTAATGGGTTTAGTAGGATTCTGTCAGGCGAACTAGTGAACGTGTGCATAGGTGTGTACGCGGCTCAGGAGGCATCGAATTCCTTCTTCTCAGGAAGGTGTGTTATGGAGTCCTGAGCACTCCAGTTGTAGAGAAATAAAGACAGGGCATTTCCTTAGTAGTTATCGCATGACATATGTTAAAGCTCAATATTATGGAATATCTCGCATTATTTTTATCGCTAGTATTCAATTCAAAACTGCCACTAAATTGAATGGCGCTCAACCTACTTAACCTTCCATTGTAAGAGCAAATGCTCTTCACGCCTCCTCTGCATCGAACCGACGTTGGATTGTTAAGAAATTCAGGTACTGCCTAACTGGACTCGAGATGTTTCTTAGAAGTTAGCTTGGCTGCGTGAATGGTCTTAATAATGTTAGGAAAAGAACACATACAATAAATAATATGGACACCTGGTATGAACGCCAATCGATACTACTACTGGAAGTCTGGGGACGAAAAATTAAAATGCATCGCTCAGCTCTTCGAGATCCCAATGAGTTAATTATTTATTATACTGAGTGGGTATTTCAATTTTTGAGGGTGTAGGTTTAGCTCTATTTATTGTTTATACTCACAAGTGTTTGTATAATCTTCGATTAATTAACAACAGTTGGTTATCAAATACGTTCACGGCTGTTGAAAAAAAGAAACAAACAAACAAACATAGAAGCAAAGAAAGAAACAAAGAAACAAACAAACAAAGAAACAAACAAAGAAAGAAAGAAAGAAAGAAAGAAAAATAGTTTATTCCAAAGTTGGTCACATACAAAGTATATTCCTTTTGATTTTTCAGTTAGTAAAATTACAGCCTTAAAATTAAAATATGAAAGTCTCGATAGAACTTCTACTTGGGATTGGCACGAGTACAATCTAAATATTATGTGTGGAAGTCGCGTTAAAACTTCGGATCGTGATTCTAAATTTACTCCTAAGCACGAGAAGTGACGCGTGATAATATCTCTTAATATAATAATTACAGTGCAAAGATGACATTTCCTAACCTAGATTCTTTTATACACACGATAAACTGCAAAATTATAATAAAATGTTGAAAAACGTTTGATTGGAAAACTTTAACTGTCAGGAAAAAATTTAGTCTAATTTATGGATTCATTTCCCAAAAACCGAGAAGTGAGAAAAAGTGACTAAATTTTGAATAAAATAAAGAATAAAAAATACCAACACTATCACTTACCTTTCTTTATTCACCAAATGGTGCATTCTAAGTCCAAGAAATAAATTTCAGTAAATCTTATTGATTTTTCGAAGCATTTCTCTTGAAAGAATGAAAAATACACTAATGCACTGTTTAAGTTGGACGGAACAGGACTGAAGGCCCTTGCCTCTCACTTGGCCTTCTATTTAAAATCGTCCAAGAAATTTTCAATAACCATTCATTTGCTTCTTCAAGAGTTTCTTCGCTGACAAGATTTCAAAGTATCCATTACATTGATAATATTTTCCACATGGGTAAATTTCTTTTTACTTTGCAGTTACCTCCATAATATCTGAAGGATTGCATTGGTAATATTTTTCACATGGGTAAATTATTTTACTAATTTGCAGTTACCTCCATAATATCCGAAGGATTACATTGGTAATATTTCTCACATGGGTAAATTTTTTCTACTTTGCAGTTACCTTCATAATATCCGAAGGATTACATTGGCAATACTTTTCACATGGGTAATTTTTTTTTAACTCTGCAGTTACCTTCATAATATCCGAAGGATTATATTGGTAATATTTTTCACACGAGTAAATTTTTTCTACTTTGCAGTTACCTTCATAATATCCGAAGGATTACATTGGTAATATTTTTCACATGGGTAAATTTTGTCTACTTTGCAGTTACCTTCATAATACCCGAAGGATTACATTGGTAATATTTTTCACATGGGTAAATTTTTTCTACTTTGCAGTTACCTTCATAATACCCGAAGGCGCCGGGCTTGCAGTGTACGGTGGTGAAGAGGAAGCTGCCGGTCGACCACAGGATGAGCAGTTCAGTCAGGCCTGTCACGTCGCTGCCCAGGACTGAAGAGCACGTGTCAATATGACGAGATTTATTGCGATGTGAGAAGATATTTGCATTTTCCATAGTGTTCCTTGAAAATTAGTCGAGTCCTAGGAGAGAAACTGAGAGGTGGTGTAGGTGTATCAAGTTTTTACTCACGAATTATTAGCATGATTCGTTGGAAAACTGGGGAATGTAAAACTGACAAACGCCTAAATTCGGCGTCAACAGTAACTTCAAATAACAAATCTCAACAAAAATAAAAATAAAATACAGCCATATTTATCTTCAATTAATTCAAATATAATGGAACCAAACCATTCGTCAAAAGAACGCTCAAAAATTGACGGAATCGTTCAATGAAATAGCTCGGCATAACATTGGTAACACTGTCGACTTTTGACAGCACTCGGCGGTCACACAAGCACGTTTGAGCCCCGGACTCACTGTCGATGTACTCGAAGTGGAGTGAGAGGCGCCCTGGACTGGTGAGGGTGGTGGGCTGAGCCGTCCACTCGCCGTTGTAGTACGTGAGGATACCGTCCCTGCAACACGGACTCCATTAATTAACCATCAACCCTTCATCAACTAAAGGGACCGTACGGTCCCGTTTTACAAGGATGCTGCTAGTTTTTCGAAAAAACTAAATGTTGCATACAAGGTTCCACTTAATTGTTCCAAAAAGGGGTAAATATAACCCTAGCTCCAACACAATTCGTGCAGTAACTAAGTTACACTGAAGCTCGTATCATATCGAATACAGTTCCATAAAATAACGCAGTCCTTCTGTTAGAATCACGAACTTAAAAATTGATTTAGCCTAACATCAAGTATAGGTGAGTGTAAAGGCCTGGTAAATGTTGTCCTCAAACCAAGCACGAAAATACCGTGAGACCTGGATATTGATGAGCCTTAATTCGTAAGTGAGACGAACGCCAACTGTACGGAAATTCTAGTCGAATTTCCAGAAGAATTATTGTCGATCTCGACAAATAATTACTTATCGAGATTGACATCGTTACAAATTGACATCGTTACAAAATAACGAGATTATAATCGTTACAAAATGTTAGTGATTAGTGTCGTTGGAAAGCGATTCATGCGGAAAAGATTTAGATTTACAAAAGTGAATGTATGTAGGCTTGCTCTATTTCTCGTAGTTACCATACATCATTCAAGCTTTCCAAAATTCTTTTAAAGATATTATTGTCGAAAAAAATGTGTACATCTGAAAGAATATTCCCGATCTGTGACAAGCATTTTATAGGTACAGTAGAAACTCCATTTTTAAAGATAATTCGTTTTCGGATCAACATAACTTAACTAGGAATAATTTCGTAGACGAACATCCAATTCCGGATCCCTGAGCCCTGTACGAGGCCTATGCCGTGACAACGTCAGAGCCCGGGACCGGCCTTCTGTCCAGAGGAGCGCTATAGGCCATCATAGAAGCCCCGACAGACGTTCTTTACATCTTTAAACATCTTTATATGTTTTTACTATTAATGATAATTGTATGTGCGTTTACTAACATGTTTTGCTACATTATTTAAACGTTACATGGGTACACAGGTGTAGTCTCAGATAAAAACGAATTGAATGAAAGAATTGTTTAAATCATGGTGACCAACAGGGTCAGTCGGCCATTTTGGAACACACACGCGCAAATTGTGATTTGATCAGTCAAGTTTTACCCTCAGGGGCCGTGGGACAGCTAATAGGGTTGGATTAGTTAGGTTTATCTATGGTATGTTATGGGGACAGGTTATCCCAGGGGATACCGCTTGGTTACCCCAGATGTAAATAGGCCTTTAAGCCTCTATTTTTTGTGCCCACTTTACTCCCTCCAGTTTTCATACTTTAACTGTTTTTTCTTCTTCTTCTTCATTCTTAATTTGCTTTTTCTAACCGCGAGGGATTCTGTGAAGGTACAAACTTTTTGCATAGATTTCCCGTTTTCAACAGTCCATAGTGAATAGCTCTTTCTCCTTAGGTGCGACGTAGTGCAAGTCACTGAGGCGCTGCAGACTTTACCTCTACTACAACTTCTCACTGTTCTTGGTGATACTTCTCGGCTGTCACAGTGACGAGGTGACGGTGTCACGCACCAGGGTTACAGTTGACATTACAGTGAATGGTCGAGTCATTTTCTCCAAGTGGAATGATTATTGAAATCGCACGAGCTTGCAGTAAGATTTGTACTAACTGAGATGGTGATTTCCTTTTTCTGTGCGTTGATGTAATTTCTAATTTAACTAATCCTGACAATTTTATTTCCTTCAATGCTATAATTATTTGAAAACGGCATCAATCATAGATGGCGGCTTCACGTCATAATAGGTTAATAAACTCTATAGTGATTGTCATTTGGCAATTAAATCTTTACAAAATATTTAAAAAATTTAAAAAATTTAATTTTTAGATTTGGCGAGTAAATGCAATTTCTGAATAATAAAGAATCAGCATCGGCACCGGCAAAAAAAAAGAATTGGTATCGGCACCGAAAAAAAATGAATTGGCATCGGTGTCGGCATTGGGAAAAAAAATTTGGAATCGTCACATCATTACTAATTCGTTCAATATTATTTTCCAGAACGTTGGTAGTTATTGCGATTCAATCACTGATATCTAGCAAGTACGTAGGAGACTATTCTGAAAAACAATCGTGAACCAATTAGAAAAATAATTAGGAAAATGAGAGATACTACAAATGTCTCGAGAACAATGGAGGTCACAGAAGGTAATTCAATTGGAACAGAAGGGCTTCGGCAGAAATTTTATCAATAAATTAGTAAAAAAAACTAGACAATGTTTCGAATAAATTATCTTTGCAAATGAGTGATATCTGAGCGTATTTTCGTATCCCAAAGTGCAACGTGGGAATGAATTCAGAAAACTTATCTTGCGCAAGTGATTAAAAAAATTAGTCTTCACTCTGAACACCACTGCACATGAACTTGCTAATCGACAATAAAAAGATCGGAGCTGGTAACAAAAAATGAAATTTCACAGCCTTTGAAACTAAGCAGACTCCCTACGGTTGATGACTTTTCAGTAATCAATATGCTAAAATTGTAAAAAAAACAGCCTTCCGTGTACACCGGTTGCTTGCTGGAATCTATCTACAGCGCTCAATGCAGAGCAGTACAACAGACCTGACTGAAACAATACTCGTGTTGCTCAGCTGGAACAGCTAGGGTCGCTACCGGACTACTCACGGATCGACGTAGTAGTATTTGAAACTGTTGTCGGTGTTGAAAACGATCTTGGAGCACGTGTGGTTCTCTTCTCTCTCGTTGGGCAGGCGGTGCAGGATGTGGTAGGTGCTGCCGGCCACCTGCAAACCAACGGCTTTCTTAGGTGCTGTCAAGAAAATCGCATTTTTCAATGAAATTCACAAGTTTAATATCACTGTTGAGACTGAACGCTCTATTCGTGAAGTTCGGTAATAGCAGACAGCGTGAATGATGAATGCAAATGGATAGCATTTGGTTGTAAACGTATGAATATCGTGTTGAATTCCTGCTACTTTAGCAGATAATTACTCTTCGAAAATATTTATTTCTCGTCCTGCATTTATCACTGGATTAAAAATTTCGGTTAAAAAACGAAATTTTAACATCAGAGGTAAAAATCACTTCAACATTAATTTTGACGTTCTACATCCTCCAAGCGCTATGACCATAGAGAGATTATTATACAGGCACACTGCAAACGATATTCAGTCAGAGAGGAAGTCTCGGGAAAATGCCTCCGAAAAAGTGCGAGCGGGTATGAGGCCAATTTTGTATGTCATACAATTCTAAATACGTTTATGCCTAAATTTGTCAAACGCAAACACAAGTCTGTTTCAAATTCTTCTTACAAACAGACAACTTCTTCAAAAATGAGCTCGTGTCTCCTCGCGCGTTTCGGGTTCAGTTTTCATTTCTGGAGATACCCTTCAGAGAATTTCGAATTCAAATCTGCCACCACCTGGTTGAGCATTATTACCTTTTCAATGAGGTCGAGTTGAAACTTGCGATCGGTTTGGTAGTTGGGGCACGTGCCTTGCTTGCTGAGCTGAGCAGACACTCCCTGGAGCAGGGTGAGGGCACCCGCAGCCAGCGCCACACACACCCACTTCAGCCAAGTGTGTTCCATAGTTTAAAACTACTCTGCGACTAATACTTTACACTATAAATTTAAACTTAAGAAGTTATCTACGCGAGAGTGTTGGTCAATCAATCGCTTATAATTTTTTAAAAATATGTTATTTGCACCTGGGAAAGAATATTTCGTTACTTGAGCCGTTTGAACTATGGTTGTGGAACGGTACTTACGAGGATCTTATCCTGTCGGCTGCTCCTTACCTAACACAAGCGTAAACTTTTATTAAAGCCCAGAAAATTTTTGACGTACGAATACGTTGATCAAAAAGATTTCTCTTTGAAGGAAAATCGCACAATAAAATTATCGCTTTACGAGCACCTGATTCCTCAATAAATATCCGTACACAATATAAATCCAAGCAATCAAGAGGTAGGGCGCGAACGTGCTACTCCATCTACCTAGATCCCCTCAAGTTATCACTGACACGTTTTGAAAATGTCACACGCTTGAGTTATTAAAGATATCTCAATATTCAGTAGAAGTATACCTGAGGGTATAACACGCAGGCAAACTCTAACACATAGTAAAGGCGCCATCGAAGAATCGCTACCAGCTCATCCCCTCAGGACATCACCACTCATTAGAGAGTAGTTGAGTGGTGAATCTCTGGACGCGAACTCGGGGCCAGACTTCGAGGAGCTTGACTACGTGGCCGAGGGGGGCGCGGGGCAGTACGTGTTGCGCGGGGCAGTAC